>JAUZSX010305458.1:0-12689 GCA_034780655.1 Idiosepius hallami | reverse complement strand
TAAACGCACATGTAGATAGATAGATATATACATATACATATAATGTATGTGTATGTGTATTTAGATAAGCAATTATGAGAAATAATGAAACATAATGGTTATAAAACATTTAAGATGAGAATAACAGTCTGAATAATTCAAATGTACTTTTAAGCCTTTTGTATATAAATTAAACTAAATTCAAAAATATTTCGGGCGTCAAAGACAATTTTTTTGTCTTCGAGGGAATTAGCAATACAAAAATCTTTGCGCTTCTTTTGTTTGGGTTTTTGGTTTAACCTTTTGTGTTTTGAGTGATATTGACGTATGTTTTCTGTTTCTTTTCTTTCTTTCTTTTTTGTATTCTTTATTTTTAATAAACCATTGAATTACTTTCTTTAAAGCAAAGGCAAAAATAATAATCAATCTTTCTGTGTCTTGCCTTGGGTCACAAAAAAAACAGCATATATATTTCTGTTAAAGAAATTCATTTTACGACATAAAGGCATTTAAAAAAAAATAAAGAACTCAAGGAACAAAGAATGCCATTTAGTTCCATTTTGTTTAAGATAATGGAAAAGCAAGGTTGTAATTATGACATATATCACTAAGATTCGATGCATTTAATTGTTCTTTAATATCATTTACACATAAGTTGATGTTTATCAGTTCTTGCGGCCATTTTCTTTTATTCTCATGCAACACGTAAAAAGATTCACAATTAAATCACTTAGTTTTCTCTTGTTTTCATTGAACTGAGACATATATGTCATCAAAATTCAGTGAAACATTTCCTTTTATATGGAACTAGAAGTATTGCCCGGCTTTACCGGGCTCCGGGGACTTGCCAATATTTTTTTTTAAGAAAACGCTTTGTGTTTAAAAATGAATCATTTTTTCTTATTTTAAAAAACGCTTCAACATTATTTATTTACTTGTTTATTTTTAATTTAAAAACAGTTCTTCGTATCTTCTCAGTGTTTTAAAAAAAATTCTTTTAAGCAAGAATCACTACTTGTAAAATGATGAGATGATTTATACGGCCAAGTTGCATTGGAGATACCGTTTCCCGTCAGATCACTGAAGTTAAGGAACGTTGTACCTGGCCAGTAATTAGATGAATGACAATTTAAGAATATTTTCTTCTGGAAATATAGCACCTGCGCATGCGCGTAAATTCAAATCCGTATGTAGGATCTATTTCAGAGTTCTAGTATGTATAAGATAGTATGTATGATCATGAAATATACTAAGTCGGCCAACCAACTAAATTAGGCGTAAGGTCTGTTTCAAGTGCTTATCACATTCCCAGGCATTTTTTAATAAGTGTTACCTTTCACCAGAAAGAGTTAAACTCGTTTAGATGACAGGCTTCATCTACCCGACTTTTTCAAATCAGTGTTTTCCCTTCATCTAGATAAGTCATCAACTCATTATAATATAATATATAATATGAATGTTACCTGGAGTAAAATATTAAAAAAATGATTTTCAAGTGGTCCAAATTATTATGAAAACAATTGTACAGACATGTATTTCAGACATGCATCATAATTAAGCATCGGAATCGGTACAATTATTATCAAAGACATAATTAGGACAATCCGTGGTCGTAAATATCTATTCTAAAACAATGTGATGCCATTACCTTTGAGATATATCCTCTTTTCTTCTTCATCAGCAAGCCCAACCGGAGAAAAGATCCTGGAGCTCAAGCTAAGAGGTTGCTCAGCCATTTCCCTTATTTACAGCCTATATCATAGTGACTTGGTCGAGCACCAACCCAAGTTGGCACAAAGCCATTTTTACGTGCTCTATATACCTGGGCATCTTGTATTCAGTGTTACACTTCTTTAAGATGAGTTGCTTTCTCGAGTAAACGAGCCCCATCTGCCCGAGCCAGCTAGAGGTGAATCTAATGGTTTTAACTGGGATCTGAACTTGCGTAATACGATTTCCGAGTCAAAGCTTTTTTCAATGCTTCACACTCGCAGCACCTTTTTACAGCATATATGTCACGATCTGTCAGTTTTTTCTCCAAGCATCAACCAACCAGCCAAACAATCAACAAACCAATCAAACCATCAACCAACTAACCAAACAATCAACTAACCATCAAAACAATCAACACCCAGCCAAGTAATCAATCAACCAACTAAACAACCAAACAGCCAACCAACCAACACTGTAAACAACCAAAAGATAAACGATCAATCACCACACAAATAACATAGCAAACAACAAAATAAACAAAAAATCTATTTACCAAGCAAACAACCAGCTACTGATCCAACCAACTAACCTGCACTATCACGACACGTTCGCTTGTGTTTTTTCTTTTTACAGCATATCAACCTTTTTAGGCAATTAAATGGAAAGAACAATAATCTTTTTGATAAACGTTCTTTTTGCCAACATGTAGATTTTTTTAATAACACAATGTGCACTACTTAATTCATACCTGGGGTATGTGGGGTATCATACCTTTCCCAAAAGTATTAGTCTAATTATGAACTTGGATTCGAACTCATGTATTACGATTTCGAAGTCTAACTTCCTTCCCACTAGGCCAAGTGGACCTCGCCTAAATAACATTGGAGACACTGATTTCCGCCAAAATAACGATGTTAAACTACGTAAAGCCTATTCAGTACCGAGATGAGTGATTAGGCCTGTCAGTGGTTCGTAGCATGAGAAGTCGAATTTATTAAGAATTCAAACTGAAAAACATACCATATCTTCCTTTTCCCTGCTACCTACCCATACACATGTACTCTTTCACACCGACCGACCAGGCAAGCTGAAAATGTCCTTGAATAGAGTTACTCTTTAGAGCAGGCATGGGTAACCTGTAGCCCAGGGGCTGCATGCGGCCCGCTGACAAGTTATGTGCAGCACGCGACGTTTTATTAGTTTGAACAAAATGACACGTTATGTGTTAGCTAATCTCCACGCTAGTACGCATTTGTCCCATTTTATGATAAAAATAGTATACTCTACAGAATAAAATCATGGTAACCCAATTGTTTTTTTTATTAAATTTAATACTTTTATTGCATTTTTTCAAACTTCATGTTTATTAACGGATGTTATCAATGTTGCCCCCCCCCACTGCCATTAACTCTGACTATGCGGCCCTCTAGCCAGAATAATTGCCGAATCCAACTCTAGATTGAGAACTGTGTATCTCAAAATACTCTGACATTGCAATAACTATAGGTAATGAGATGTCTTTCTGTTCAACAGCCAATCAATAAGGTGCAAATACGCGCTGTTATCCAGCAAGGCAAATAAAGAGTCGACACTTCATTAAACAAAGGGTAAAAATATTTTTTTTTAACAAAAACTCATTTCAGTTTAATCAAAAGAACCGGAAGAGGAATTTAAATGTAATAAGCTCTAAATAAGCTCATATTAATTCTGAAAGTATTTAAAGTTGGGAACTTTCCTCCATTTTGTATCAAGACCAAATACATTAGAAACTTTCGTACATAGAAATAAAGTAGCTAAAGGTCAAATTTGCTGGGAATACTGTCATTATTTAGAAGACATAAAAACTGCCTTCTTTCACAACCTGAAGCTTTACTTAATACAAGTGAACGCTAACAATTCAGTTCTTCTTTTATTCTTGTTTCAACATAAATAAAAATAAGGTACAAGAGAAAAGGAGATAGATATAAAGATAGATAGATAGATAGATAGACAAATAAATAGATAGATAGATAGATAGATAGATAGATTGATTGATTGATTGATTGATTGATTGATTGATTGATTGATTGATTGATTGCTATATTGATATATATATATATAGATATATAGATAGATAGATAGATAGATAGATAGAAAGAAAGAAAGAAAAAAGGAACGAGATAGATAGATAGATAGATAGATAGATAGATAGAATGGGATAGATAGATAGATTGATCTATTGATAGATAGATAGATAGATAGATAGATAGATGATTTCTAAAACATTTGATAAGCTGCTGTTGAAATTTTTATTTATTGAGAAGTTCTATTATTTCTTGTGTGCCTCAAGTTGATGGAAGCCGTTTTATTGCAAGTGGAAAAATTATTTCAATAAAATTGCCAACATTAAATGCAAATGTTTCGATTGAAAAAAGAAGCCTTAGATTGCATTCCCTTGAAAAGAAGAATTAGGATGGACAATTTGAACCGGAGGGATAGCAACATATTTCTACTAATGAATATCCGAAAGGGAACATTCTTCACTGTGAACTCCACTCACTATTCACTGAAGGGTTTATATCTCTGGACTGCCATAAAAATAAAAATGAAAATAACCAATAAATTCTACATAGAAAATGGTTCTATCGATACATACAAAGTCCCGAAGTGCATCTTGTTCTGAAATTACCGAAAACAATTACCTTATATGAGAGCAAAACAGAAAAATCACGCTTGCTCTAAAGAGAAAGGTCCCTCTATCATCTTCAAACTGAAAGAAAGAAATTGCATTAAAAATAGGCAAAAAAAATGCTAAATCGACTTTGCTATGATAACGAATCTCTCATTGGCTTTATACTTCTTTACTTCTTCTTCTTCTTCTTGGCTCCCACTTGTGTACGAGTATTGGGTATTGTCATCTTATCCCCTACCTTCATTTAATCGATGAAAGAGGAGTTAACAGAGGGCCCTTTGATGTGGATGTTGTTTAAGGTAGTCGTGGCGACGCGACGGCCACATACACTCACATTGGCCTACATTGCTTTCACCGCGACTCAAGAACGTATGAGACAGGGGGTTTCCATGATGCAGGTTGTATTGGGCGCTCGGGTTCTTGATCAATCAAGACCTAATTTACCGCTTATCCAACACGAGTTTCTTTTCTTGGTCTTTTGTACTCAATATTATCCTTCACCTAGATGAGATACTCTCCCCAGTTAACGAGCCCTATCCATCCGAGGCAGCTAAAGGTATTTGAAATGGTTTTGACTGGGATTTGAACTCGCGTAATACGATTCCCTAGTCCGAGCATTTACCAATGCTCCACTTCGCCGCTTATAATGATTGTACAATCTAGTAAACTCTGAAATAAGACAGAAATTGTTGGTCTATTATGAAAAAAAGGATTTTTCAAATGGTTTATTGAATTTTCCTCACCTGACATTTCCTCACCAAACTATTAACCACTGAAATATAATCACTAAACAATCACATAAAGATAGAAAGACCACTTAGAAATAGCAAGAATTGTACCCAGTTGATCAAGGGCTTTTGGTATGATCTGTCGAATGCATTAAGCATTCGAACTGAAAGACATCGAACTCTTTAAAACGTTCCCTCACAGAACAGCGGCTAAAAATGAACTACCTTAATTAGAGTTGCCCTCTGGGGTGATGACTAGGGGAGACTTATGATAGTCTGAGATTGCGAAAAACTCGGCCCTTTACCAAAACAAGCAAATGGAGAAATTTGGCTGGAATATGTTTCTGGTCAGGAACTTGCACCGGTTGTTAGACAGCAATTTGATTGGCTAATGAAATTGACGTCATTATTGTAAAACATATTTAAAAAATTAAGATGAAACAAAATTGAAAATTAAGATGAAAAATATAGATTTGTTTGTTAAATACTTTTTTTAATGATTTTAAATGATTAAACCTAGGATTAGGGTTAGGATTAGGGTTTTTTCGATGTTTTTTTAATTAATGATTTAAAATAAAATAAATGTTTATTTCATAAGCCAATCAAATTGCTGTCATATAACCGGTGCAAGTCCACGAGCAAACTAAATATTCCTGTCAAATTTCTTCCTTTGCTTGTTTTGCAAAATCGCCAAAAACTCCATAACAACAAGATGATTGATCTAAGCCGGAACAAGTGAGGAGAAGTCATCCTTCTCAACAAAAAAAACAACTTTGAAAGGCAGTGATTACTGGGATACAGTTACAAGACTTTGTATTCCTATCCAAGGCGGTGGTTAATCACTTGAGTTAATCACTTGCACTTTCAGGTTTGAACTATTTCGATCATCGTGGCAGTCGACCTGGCTCAGTGGATAGACAATCGGACTTTGGAACTGTGCTACGTGAGTTCGAATCCAAGTTGTTCAGTCTACGTTAACATGTCGACTAATACCCTTGGGAAAGGTATGAAACCCTATCATCCCTCTAGCTATGGGTTAAATAGTGCCAGACCTCAATGGCAGATGTGGCGGATGATGTCCACAGTGACACAACGGCACTGAAGGCAGATGAAGGCTGCAACAGAGGATGGCCTCCAGTCGTTGTGGTTCTCTCCATGCTATTGGAACCAGGTCCTCCTCTGCCAAGAGGCTGTGTGGTGCATCAGTCTCCTCACGATGGGGCAGATGATGTCCACAGTGACACAACGGCACCAGTCATATGAATGACAAAAAGGCTAATATCTCTAAGGTCCCAAAACAAAATCAAAATGATAAATCATTTACATTAACTTGCAATGGATCTGAAAAACCAGATTTTTCTTTGTCTGATTTTTCCTGGTCATTATCTTTGTCTCCATTGTCCAAGGTTGTTGAGTTGGGTTTTTTATTTGCAGGCTGTTTGGCACTGGTCAAACACTGAAAACTGGCTTCAAGGGCTTCTTTTTCTTTTATCACCCCCTTATAGGCACTGATGATATCTGCAAGAAAAGAAAAACATTGTAGAAATTTATTGCTTTAATAAATAGGGCTCTGACAATGGTGTAGGGTCTTTTCATCACCCTAGGATGCATCACCTGACTATTCATCAAGGTTTATTCATCACATGGTTCTTTTCATCACATTGACAATTCATCACTCTGAACCTTTTACTCACTTGGACTTCTTATCACTTGGACTTCTTATCACTCGGACTTCTCATCACTCGGACTTCTCATCACTCGGACTTCTCATCACTCGGACTTCTCATCACTCGGACTTTTGTTTAAATTAAAGTTCTGTAATGTTTGCTGACATTAATTCAAAATAAAATGTAACTATTTGAAGAAGTTTGTTTAGATTTTTAAATAGAAAATAAATCAATTGAAATATTTTTTTATTGTTTATTTTTTTTAAAGTTTGGAAAAATGGATTGTATTCACTTTATAGATTTTAATAATCTCTCGTAAAAATAACCCCAAAATTGTCAAAGGGGCTAAAAATTTAACGTAATAAAAACATAATTAACATTATAACATGAATAAATGTAATTTTTTGTTTGGGGTGATGAAAGTTATTGATTTTGGGATGATGAATTGCCGATGTGATGAAAAGTCTAGTAGTAACTAGATCGTGATGAATAGTTGGGTGATGAGAAGGCCGGTAAACCATTTAAAGAAAGTTACTGAATTTGAAATAAAGGTTCCAGAGTTTCTATAATAGCAGAAGAAGGCAAAAAGATAGAATTAGCCAAACAATGTGAATGTAACAATAAAGATGAAAATAGAAGTTCAAATAATTTGATTGGTGATAATCAAAATGCATATTGTAAATTCAGACAAGCCAGATCTTGTTTGCTTTTATGGCTTATTAACCTTTTTAGGTCATTTAATACCAATAACAATCATTTTTATGTATAAACACAGTTTATTTTTTGATAACACAATGTTCGTTATTTAACTCATAGCTGGAAGGAATGTGGGGGGAGATTCATACCTTTCCCAAGGGTATTAGTCCAAGAACGCAAATGGAATGACTGGGGTTCAAACTCTTGTACTATGATTCTGAAGTCCGACTGCCTACCCACTAGGCCGAATGGACTCCCCCAACTCAAATCTAATCATGTAAAAAAACAATGAAGTCTGAATGATGAATCTTTGTTTTGTTTGTGTGTTTAACGGCATATCAACCATTTCAAATCATTTTAATGCCAAGAACAATTACTTTTGATAAACATTATTTTATACACACATATTTTTTGATTAACACAAGTTACACTATTGAATCCATAGCTGGAGGGAAAGGGGGTTATACCTTTTCCAACAGTAAGGGTCGACATGTCAACATAAACGGAATGACTTAGATTTGAACTCGCTTACTATGATTCCAAAGTGTGACTGCCTATCCACTGGGCTACATCAACCACTTCTTAATGTTTTGTCATTGTTTTATAATAGAAATAAACTCTAAAATGCAAAGAATATTTCATTATATTTGATAGAATTGAACTTTTGTGCTTAATTCATACAATAATTGAGAAGTAATTTCTTTTAGCCAATTTTCCAAACTTTAACAGAATAATATTTTTATATCCTCATAAAGCTAAAAATTGACCTGCCTTGAAAAAATTTACCTGAATCCTGCATAAAATTATATTTTCATAATTCTATCTGAATTTTAGAAAAGATTGACATAGCAAGTGTAAAATTAAGGGATTTTTCTATTTTAAAACAAAATAAATTTCAATTATAGTTTATTTTTATTTTTGAGATGAGGCTTCGTAACCAAGGAATTTACTTTTTCTTTTCTTTTTTTTTTCCAGACAAGCATTGCCGGAAGATAGCGGTTTCAATTCCTACCCAAGTCGGCCAGAGGGATTTACATGGTCACAAAAACGTGGTTCGATAGATAACAACTATGGAAGGCAGTGATTACTGAGGATTCGGTAACGAGACCCATATCTGGGGTTATGGTTAAAAAAAAAACTGAAGATGGCCTGAAGGAGACTCGACCGAAACATCAAAGATCTACTAAGATGAGGACAAAAGTCCGAATAATGAAATAAATTTCATTAACAAAATTCCAACAAATGTTAATATCCTTTAATGACTTGGTATTTTTATGTTTAGTTCATTAAAGTCATTAAGGACAGCTGAAACTAATGTTTGATAGCCATGACTATTAAATATCAATCCATTTATATTTTTCTCTATTTACCATTCAATTGATTATTGGATCGAGGTTCATATTCCTAGATTTCCTTCCAACCCTAGAGTGAGTTTTCATATGATATTTTAGAAATTTTTTCCTTGGAAATACAATTCCACAGATTTTACAAAAAAATGGTTTACATCCTGTTTTTCTGTTAATATGGTGTACGAGGCGCCTCTTTTGGGAAAATGCCGATCCACAAATTTCACAAGAAAATGGTTTTTCGCCAGTGTGTATTCGCATGTGTTCATTGAGTGTTGACGTCTGTGAAAACGCAGAACCACAAACTTCACAAGCGTAGGGCTTCTCTCCGGTGTGAGTGCGCATATGACTTTTCAAATATGATTTCCTTGAAAACAACGATTCACATATTTCACAAGAATACGGTTTCTCTCCAGTGTGTGTGCGGATGTGATCCATGAGACTGCCTTTCTGTGAAAACACCGCCCGACAGATTTCACAAGAGTAGGGCTTCTCTCCCGTATGGGTTATCATATGTCTTTTTAAGTGATCCTTCCTTGAAAATACGGCTCCGCACATTTCGCAGGGAAAAGGTTTCTCTCCCGTATGGATTCTCATATGTTCTTTGAGGTTTGCATTATAAGAAAATGCTGATCCACATATTGTACAAGAAAAGGGTTTTTCGCCAGTCTGTGATTCTATGTGTGTATTCATATGTTTTTTCAAATTGGAGTTGTTTGTAAATGCTGCTTCGCAAATATCACAAGCAAAGGGCTTCTCTCCAGTATGAGTCAACATATGTCGCTTTAAATGATCTTTTCTCGCAAAGGCTGAAACACACATTTCACAAGGAAACGGCTTCTCACCAGTATGAGTGAGCATATGCTTCTCCAGGTTTGCATTGCGTGAAAAAGCAGAGTCACACATTGTACAAGGAAATGGTTTTTCTCCTGTATGTGTTCTCACATGAATAACCAAAGCTGAATTGGAGGGAAAAACTGATCCACAAACTTCGCAAAAATATCCCTTTTCTCTTGCTTGTTTTTGCATGATGGGCTTTTTTTTTAAATGTTAGGTTTCTATAAAACCTTCTTTTTTTTTTTTTTTTAATAGAAACAGACTTTTTTTTTTTTTAGAGATTTAACTGTATGTATAATGTTTACAAAACATAAAAATTATACCTTCAAGAGTTTTGTTTAAATCATTCTTCACACTGGTTATGGATATATATTTATATATATATTTTCATATGTCCTCTTTCTACTTTTAAGTTCCAATATTTCTTTGATACCTGTAATCAAAAAAAGATTCCATATCAGAAGAAACAAGAAATTTTATCATTAATTTCAACAAAAATCAATGATTAAATCTACTGAAGTATTTGGACCATATTCTACAATGAAAATGATAAAATTTTGTGACAAATTTTTAAAAATGAAAATCAAATTAAAGCCAAGTAATTTGAAGACCAGAGTAAAAAAAATCAAAATATATAATCATATTCAATTTGAAATGTTAAATAACAAGAATAAATGATTTTATTTTTTGGAGTGGAAGAGGAAACAAAATAATTTAAAAAAAAAAACTATCAATAAAATGAAAATAAAATATTGGAAAAAGTTTTCATCAAAAATTCTATTCAAAATTTCAGCATTTCTAAAGTTTAACCATAAACAATTTAAAGAATTTGAAACTAACCAGCAATGACAATTTAACTCATTGTTGCCCAAACTGTATTTAAAAATCAAAAAATAAATTTTCAAATAGTACCTAAAGACTAAGTTTTTTTTCCCCTTTTTTAATCAGTGTTAATAATACTATACAATAAACATATTAAACAAATTATTTCAATTAGGACATCTGGTAGTTGATTAAAGGGTTATTGAAGGAAGAAATCTAACAGAAAAATAGGAATTAAAAATTTAACAGCACTAATTAAAAAATATAGCAATAATTGTGAAATATAACAAACCATATCAGAATTGGTTGCAAGTGTCAAAATTTTTAATAAATATGAAAAAAAAACAATAATAAGAGAAAGTACTGTATTTTCTATGCAAAATGTCTCTTAAATATTCACTAAATCAAATGAGCAGAAAATTAATTTTTTGATGTTTCTGTAGCATACTAGTTTTTAAGAGAAAGAGTGACTAGCCATATACTCAACCATTACACCCAGTGGTGCGTTGGGCAGCAAATTTTTATGGAAAGAACAAATTTGATCTAATTGGAAAGAAAAAACATAAGTTGTAACTCAACAATTTTATTAGCTGATGATAATGATGTCCTTTTGCGATGAAAATTGAATTTGACACAATTATTTTTAAAAAATCCGAAAATATTATAATAAAACAATATCAATTTTTGTATTAAATGATTTTTTATTAAGTAATGGAATTATTTTATATTGATTAATAAAGATTAAATATAAAGGATACGGATTGTTCTCGGGTGAAATATTAAAAATAATTATCATCTTTAGAAAGTCTGATAACAGACTAATATACGCGGGAAATTAATTATAAAAAAAAATAATAGAAACAAATAATTATCATGCTTACAGTTGTCTTGTTTACAGACTAATATACGGGGAAAATTAAAAAATAAAAACAATTGAAACAAATAATTCATAATTTTTAGAAAGGATTTATTAAAATACTTCAAATTTTACAAAATTCCCATTTATTTTATTTTTTCTAGTTTAATTCAAGTCATTTTCATTACTTTCATCAGCCAATCAAATTGCTGAATTACAACTAGTGTTTTTCCTTTCCACAAAGATCAAATTCGTTCCTTTCCTAAACTGCAAGTGGGCTCTATTCTTTAATCTTGACACATTATAAACAAGTAATTTACATTTTATTTATTTTTCTTAACGTTTAAATAGTAGAAGGGGGAGTTAAATTATTGCGACGACTTTAACTTATCGCGACTTTGACTTATACCCAAAAATATCAAGAAATGGCAATACTAAATAATTGTCTAAAAACAGAGCTTTTTTTATTGTTTTAAAATTTAGAAAAGTTCAAAACAACGAAAAACTGTCTACTAGACAATATGATTTTTGTTAATTAATCATATCCAATTTAGTCGGAAATAGTTTTTTAAATTTTATGCTTTTCACAAAAAGGTAGTTTTAATTTTATTAACAGGTAAACTGAGATTTTTCCACAAAAATATTTTATTTTAAATCTTAGAAGAAAAATCATATTTATGAATGTTTATTGTTTATTATTAAATAATGAAGAGAAATAAAAAAAATTTAAAAGAATTTAACCCTTTCGACCCTAAGGGGCCTTAGTAACTGTTGTGGCCTTATTCTAAAGGGGTTCACAATATCAAATAGGAGAGTCTGTAAAATCATGTCAACGGTTAGGCTGGCATGGAATCTTTGACAAGAGAGTCTAAAATGGCCGGTCTCCTCAGAGATGGGAGAGTTCATGTGAAGACAGGAATAGGAGTGTCAGTTACCCCAGAACAGTAACCAAACGCAAAAAAAGACACACACTGACATTTCAACCCTAATATAGTTCTTATGGATATAGGAATGCTTTGTCGTTGAATGTTGCACTTCCCTTATTTCTCTGATTGACGCTTGTATAACATTCAGGCTTGTGTAAAAAAAATTTCTCCAAACTCAATAATTGTGCTATTGTAAAAATAGTTGCAACTTTCACAAGAATTCATTTGGTACAAGTGGAGATTAGAGATTCGCGTTGAAAATGTGTTTTAAAATGATACACGCTCCCCAAACGTGTGTGTGCGTTTTGCGTGAGAATTTCTCACTTTTACAATAAATGTTTATTTATTTATTTACGGGCAGTATTTTACCCTAGCTCGGACCAACATTCCAATATGGGGGAAAATGTTAGAAGGGAATTTTTCGACTACACCGTCCATGTTTGTTTTG
>JAUZSX010305457.1:0-26906 GCA_034780655.1 Idiosepius hallami | reverse complement strand
CAAAATCCAATAATATAGGTAATTGAGTCCGAAATTGTAAATTATCCAACTATTGGGCCTTTTCTGTTGAAATATCCTGCTCCATTTTTCCTGGTAAGAATGGGGCAAGTTAAATCCAATCAAAATCCAATAATATAGGTAATTGAGTCCGAAATTGTAAATTATCCAACTATTGGGCCTTTTCTGTTGAAATATCCAGCTCCATTTTTCCTGGTAAGAATGGGGCAAGTTAAATCCAATCAAAGTAAGATAATATAAGTCATTAAGTCCGAAATGGTATATTATCCAAGTATTGGTAAAACCCAAGCAATACCTGCAGGCACTAGCAGTTATGAGAAATCATTTCAGTTAACTGTTTTTTCTTTAATTATAGTTATTTTTTTATTTTTATTTTTGAGATGAGGCATCGAAATTTAGGTATTAATTTTAGTGTAGTAACATCATAAATACCTACTAAGATGAGGACAAAAGTCCGAATAATAAAATTAATACCTAAATTGTTTTTTTTGCCCAAGGATATTGGTCCAATTTTGAACGTAAATCCAACCCATGTAGGGAATTTGCAAATTCATACGTTTCCCAAGGGTATTAATCGAATTATGAACGCAAACATAACAACTGGGATTCGAACTCGTGTATCACGATTCCAAAGTCGGGTTGGCTATCCAGTGTCCCAAGCGGACTTCTCCACATTTCATATATAAACAAATGCTTTCAGATTCTGTGTTGCGCAATTTGTAAGTATGCTGAAATAACTTGTTTGGCAACACCCGCCTAAGACTTAGAAATGTTTATTACAATATGTGAAGAAGCGCGGGAAAATACGCCGTAAAAAATCCGCATAAAAGCGGGAAATAGTTCTATCTATTATGATTTCAGTGCCGTTCTTAGCCACGTAGCGGCCCTGTCGCAGATTACAGCTTGCGGCCCCTTTACCCTAAAAAGGGCAACTTGCATCCCCACAACATACTATAGGCTTCGATCAAAATCTCTATATATATGCACACACAGATATATGTATTTTTTTACGTTATGTCGTCATCATCTTACGTCCGTTTATAAAATCGCATTTTTTTGTATCTTTGAAATTTTCTTTTTTAAAAATAATTCATTTGTTGTTATAACATCGATAATACCTTGTCCCTAACAAGACCTAATGGACAGGATTATAATAACAATAATAATATCAATAAATGTGCCCTGAAGAAGGAAAAACATCCGAAACGCGTTGGCACTATTGTACATTCTTGTTTTTTGTTTTTTCTAATAATTTTCTATCATATATATATATATATAGTAAAAATGTAATATGGTTGTTCCAACGAGAGAAAAATTGATAGTTTGAAAGTGAAGAAATGAAGCCGTGAACTTTAGGTTGATAATGTTTTGATTTAAATTTTAATATGAATATATTATATATAAATTGCACAATGCAAATATAACATTCATATTATCAAAAAGTGACAGGTATTCATACTAAAACTAAAAAATTATCAACTAAAAGTTCACAGCCTCATTTTTTTCTCTTTCAATATATATATATATATATATATATATATATATATTGGGTTGTCCTAAAAGTGTTTCATGAATTCTTTGCTTCAAAACCAGCTGAATAGTACTTTTAATAGATCCAAAAGCTTGCAGATCGATGGCATAAAGTCTTCGAAAATGATGGTCTTTATTTTGAAGAATAATTTTTGATGTTTTTGTTATTTTTTGTCAAGTAAAATTTTAAAATGTTTCGATAGTCATTATTCCAATACATTTTCATTCATTATTGACTCTATGAACTTGTATATTGTTGTGGGGTGAAACAAACCTCAAGATGAACTCTTCTAGTCACTATATATGTGATCTCTCTCATCACCCAGAGAGAGAAAGAGAGAATTTTAGCATAGCTGCTAGGAGCCACTATGCTGCCAGGCCATATGCCACTATTTTTTGTATCTTTTGTTAATATATTTGTTAACCTTTAATACTGTCATCTTGTTTCTTATATCTACACTGTATACATACCACACTCATGGGGAGAATGTTCCATGACTCTAGAAGTCTTTAAACTTTTGCAGCTGGAAGCACCATGGAACGGCTCCACTGAATTCACTTTGTTTTAAATATATTTCTATTTCAATCTCTTGTTCATGTCCTTATTCAAGGCTCCGTTGTTGAGCCCTACAAAAACTAACCTATGAACAAAATTCTCATTTCTGTCAAAAAAGGGATGTAGGCTAATAAGTTAGCAATTTATAAGTCAATGCAGACTATCTTTTTTATACCAGGTGTCTAAAAAGTTACTGTGCGCCATAGGTAACCTTAAATAAACTGATTAACAGTAAATTTTATTATAAAATATTTAGACAATATAATTTTTACCAATAAAAACAGTTTTATTTTTTCACAGTATCACAGCTAATCTTAAAGAAAATACTAAAAATATTCTCTATTGGCATTAAGACATTATTTTCTACTGCACACCAACATTTTGGACACCCGGCATATGTGTGGGTCAGTATCACGGCCTATCTTAAAGGTAATGCTGGATATGTCCTTCATTGGCATTAAGACATCATTTTCTACTGCACACCAATTTTTTGGACATCCTGTACAACCAGTGAGAAGCTATCTATGCAGAATGTTCTGGTGAGAATCAATTAGCGTTTTGAGCGATTTGCTTATTGCACTGCCAGAATTGGTGAGTATAAAATTAATTTGGATGCTGCTCACCTGCTGTTAAGATTTCTCTTTAGTTGGGGGAAAATCATGAGATATAGCCATATGGTTAGAAAACAGGCTTGCGCTAATTAGAGGTAGGAGGATCTTCTTTGATTTAAAGCTTTCAATGTTTGCATTAATGGAAGGAAAAAATTGCATGCAGATTTCATGTGTTATGAATTAATCAAGAAAGAGAAGAAGAATATATTCACTTGGTTTGGGCTGTAAAGGTGGACCATTGGTAGAACCTCGGGCTCTGGAATCATAATACATGAGTTCAAATCCCAATCAAAACCATTTGCTATCTCAGGCAAATAGGGCTCATTAACTTGGGAGAGCAACTCATGTGAAGGGCAACACTGAATACGAAAAGCCCAGGTATATATAGAGCACGTAAAACTGGCCTTGTGTCTAACTTGGGTTGGTGCTCGACCATTAAATATAATATTTACTTTGTTCATGTAAGACACAAGGCCGTTTTTATGTGCTATAGTAATAATAATACTACTAATAATAGTAATGATAATAATAATACTAGTAATAATAATAATTATAATGATAATTATAATTGTAATAGTAATAATAATAATACTAGTAATAATAATGATGATGATGATGATAATAGTATTGTAAATATTAAGTATGTATTTACTCTTAAAACAGAACAAATAAAAATGTGTTTATTAAAAATGTAATAATTTCTGAAATTGTTAAAAAAAGCCTCTTTTATTTTTAGTTGTGGATCAAAAACTTCAAAATGTCATATTGTGTTTACTGGGGCCGTTTTGTTTCATCTGCAGTAGAAAATTGATGGATCAAGCAGTCTTGAAGTCTAGAGGATAGTCTCAATAGGGGGTTAGGGGGTGGCTAGGTTTGATCAGATCTTGTGAGGGAGGGGGGGGAGAAAGAAAAAAAGCTGGTGATAGACACACACACCGAAAAGTCAGAATAAGTTAGAAAGTAAATTCTTAAATATGACAGGCACACAACTGCAACAGAAAAAAAAAAGAGAGAAGGAAAGGAATAGAAATGAAAAAAAAAAAATTAATGGGGGTACAACAAAATAAGTTGAACAAAACACACACACACATCCACACACATATACACATATCCACACACACACACACACGTAAAATAGATGAAAGCAAAAATAAACCTACAAGAAATCTAAACATTGGAGTCAAAGATTAACAGGATATATTTGCTTTGATGAGTACCAACCCAAGTTAGGCACAAGGCCAGTCTCATGTGCACTATATCGCTGAGGTTCTTGCATTCACTGATACCCTTCATCTCTCCTGAGTTAACAAGCCCTATCTATCCGAGGCAGCTAAAAGTGAATGTAATGGTTTTGACAGGGATTTGAACTGGCATTCGATTAACATAATATATCTACTTGATTAAGTAACTCAAGTTAGGCACAAGGCCAGTTTCAGATTCTCCCATTTATTCTAACTTGGGTCACTTCACTTTGCCTGCACATCATAATGAGTGTCTAATAGCCATAGCTGGATATCAGCCATAATTAAGCCACTAGGCACAGATCACCTAGTGTACAGCCTCTTCATGTGGCATTTATCAGTAAAAAAAAAAATAGGGTTGGAGGAAGCCCATTGTATTTTTTTGCCCAAGACCCGATGAAACCTTGAATCTGATTTGAATTTCTTAAAAGATGAGAAGAAGGTATTTTATTCCGATTAGAAAATAAATGGTTCTATTATTAAAGGTAATTGTTTTGATAATATTCTTTTCATTTGTGACAATCTATTTTCAAAATAACATTATGTTAATGGCTGGGACCATTATTACATTAATTAGAAAATACATCAAGTTTAAAGCTCCTTCTCTGTTCACGATTACATAACCTAGACAAAAACACATACACATTTTATATATATAAATATATATATATATTTATATATAAAGATATACGGCTTAAGTATGGCTGGTATTCATCTATGGCTATTAGACACTCATTATGATGTGCAGGTAAAATGAGATAAGTCAGAATGCATGTATTAAGGGCATCAAGGAGAATTTATTAGCAACCAGGGGGCCCCTTTGCTGTGCTGGCCACTCAGGCAAAGTACAATTGACTGATGGCATTTTTAAATATAGATATGTGTGTGTGTGTGTGTGTGTGTTTGTAAGTATGTATGTATGTGTGCCTTTGAGAAGGGTGTTTGTTAGATTTAGGAAGTGATGTTTTGCTTAATGTAAAATCCTGGTAAATGTCAGTAGCCTTAAGGGTTTTTATTATTGAAAGCCTTGGACTTGAATCATTAACTCCTCCTTTTGGTTTTATCTGATTTATATTCTGGCTGTGATGACACTTGGATTTTCTTAATTGCTAACGATAACCCATTTACACATTTAACATTTCAAAGAGAAAAAAAAGGGAGATAACCAACTTTACAAGGACATTTAAACAATTCCAACTTTCTATTTTTAAAAAACATTAAATTCTGTCTCCAAAACAGAATTATTACAGCTTTAAAATCAACTCTGTTTTGGGCATTTGAACTGAGCAAATCCATTTGACTTAGTGGTTAGGCAGTAGGATTTGGTATTGTAATACCTTCATAATTGGATAAATACCCTTGGGAAAGGTAGGATTCAACACCTCCCCTCCAGCTATGGGTTAAATAGAGTACATTGTGTTATTAAAAAATACATGTGTGAACAAAATGAATGTTTATCAAAAAAATTGTTCTTATTAAATGACCCAAAGAGTCGTTAGCCCTATGCTCAACCCCCCAATTGAAGGATCTTTTGTGAGCTTTTGAAATC
This sequence comes from Idiosepius hallami, assembly GCA_034780655.1. NCBI lineage: Eukaryota > Metazoa > Mollusca > Cephalopoda > Idiosepiidae > Idiosepius > Idiosepius hallami. The sequence continues at coordinate 21,401 of JAUZSX010305457.1, read as the reverse complement.
AGTATTGCCCTTCACCTAGATGAGATACTCTCATGAGTTAACAAGCCCCATCTACTTAAGGCAGCTAAAGGTAGATGCAATGGTTTTGACTGGGATTTGAACTCGCGTAATACAATTCCATAATCCGAGCTTTTACCAAAAAGAATATTTGGCAATTCCAGGTACACTTGCTAGTTTTTGACCAAGCTTTTGTTTTTTTATGTTTATTGAATAAAACTTAGCTTCCTTTTCTTTCTGAAATATGCAACTCCCAATTCTTTTAAAATATTTTCTTTTTTCTTTTTTCATAAATCTCAGTGTTTTTTTTAAGTGACAACTTCACACACGGCCTTCCATAAAAAAAATAAATAAATAATCGAAAAATGTCATTGAATCATTTCAACTAAAAGACCAAGTATTCCATACGGATCAGAAACTGAAATCCATTTTCAATATTGTTGAAGTTGTTTCATTAGAATTCCCTTGGCCACCCCCACCACCACCACCATCACCCCAATCACCAACTGCACCCCAACCATGCACCATGCTAAATATCGACTGATGACAACAAAAAATCCATATATTAAAAAGTCATTAATCAGATAAACCAATTATTGATCCTAAACAAAACATATTTAAAATAATAATAATAATAATAATAATGATTATAATGATAACATTAATAATGATGATGATAATTATAATAATAATGATAAAGTGATATCAAAGAATCGCGTTAAAGAAAAATTGACAGCAAAAAGATTAATTAAACAAAAAATTGTTTCAAAGAATTTTTTTCATTATTTGTAACTTTGGAAATAATTTTTGGGCTAATGTCTCTTCTTCTTTGTTATAACAAGGGTGAAGTAGGTGTAAAAACTTGGATTCTAGAATTGTAATATGTGGATTCAAATCTGAATGAAAACCATTCCATTCACTTTCAGCTGTCGGGCAGAAGAGGCTCGTTAACTTGGGAGAGTAACTCATTTTAGTGAAATGATAATACTGATTCCAAATATTAAGGTGCATGTGGCCCTTCATCTCAAGGAGAGTAACTTATCTAAGTGAAATGATAACACTGATTCCAAAAATTAAGGTGCATGTGGCCCTTCATCTCAAGGAGAGTAACTTATCTAAGTGAAGGGCAACACTGATTAAAAAATGCCCAGGAATATAATGTGCAAGTAAAAATAGCATAGTTGAGCCTAACTTGGTTTAGTGCTTTACTTAGTAGATCATATATTCTCCTTGATTAAATAATCTTAAAGAAATTCATAAAGAAACAAATTTTGATATTTTCTCTGGTAAAAGAATTTAAAAAATCCTTTCAGAGATGACAATTCTTTTTGAAGTAGAATTTTAATTTTATTCATTAAAAAATAAAATTAGTTTTATGATCCCAAAACTGGTGGAAGACTTGTTTTTCTGTCTATTATAGTAATTAAGATTTCCCAATAGAAAAGACAACAAAAAAGACAGAAATTATAAGAACGTAAATATTAAGTCATAACATCAACTTAGTTTCATTTTAATTGTTATTAAACACCAACCATATGTTTTTAGCCTGACAAATTATTCTAGTATTACATCTTGACAACCATTTTTTTATTTTAGAAGGAAAAAAAAAAGGTAATGAAAGATTTTATCCCCCCAAAAAAATAACAGAATAATGAAAATAATTCTAATTGTAATGTTGTTATGAGTACGAGCCAGTTTGGCAGACCTTAGGACGTATTGGTTTATTTCGGGGAATGACGTCTGGGCAATTTTGGAATTAGAGCCGAATAAGATGGCCATCAACTGATTAAAATATAAAAAAGATGGTCTTTACTTCATTCCATCTTTTATTTTCAAAAGACGAGTGGAATGAAGCAATTCTTTTTCATGGAAACTTGGAAGGGCCAAAAACTGACCATCTTTCAAAAAAGCAAGTCCTTCCCATTTCAGCCAACCCTGACTTGTCCACATGTGGTCACCTTGATTAGATATAATAATTGTTTTCTTTTGTCAATTCAAGAAAGTTTCATAAAAATTGTTTTAGAAAAGAACAAATAGAAAATCCATTAATAAAATTGAAGGAATCTCATTCAAAACAAACATTATTTAAAAAGTCTGATATTTGAGAGAATCATTAATTATTATTATTAAAATCATTTTTTGTTTTGCTTTAGTTGATAAATTTACACACACAAACAAAATATATTTTCTGTAATAAACAGGATGCCATCTTGACCCAGTTAAAAAAAAAGCCAATCAGGTTATTTGGATTGATCCAAAAATGAAGCAAAATAAGTTATTTTTGCATTTTACAACCTAACCCCATTTTTTTAAATGCTTTAAGCCAGTTTTATTTGTTTTAACTTGAAAAAAATGGCAGTTATTGTAAACCTTACATTTTAATACAAACTTTTAAAATATTTTCTATTTTTGCTCCTCTTAGAATTAATTGAATTTGATAAAATAATATTAAAAGAAACTGAAATAATGAAGAAAAACATTTGAATAATAACTGCAAAGATTTTAAAAATAAGTTAAAAAACAGACTAAGAAAAATCAGGTTAAAATGTAACAAGACTTTCTATCCAACTTTATTATATGGGACAATGTTTAGTTGATTTATATTTATTTAAAGTTAGAAAGAAAAAGAAGATAGATAGATAGATGGATAGATGGGACTTGATGTGTATAAATAGATAAGTAGGGAGATAGATAGGTAGATAGATGATAAATAGGAATAAGCTGGTATAGATAGGTATGTAGGTAGGTGGATAGATAGATTGATAGACAGACAGAAATAGATAAAGAAGGAACTATAAAACCCAGCCTAAAACAAGCTCTATATTAATATAAAAATCTGTAAAACAAAACAAAATCTTATAAGTAAAAACAGAAAAAAAAAGATGAAAAGAAACCTAAAGTTTCCAAGTATTTACAAATGATTATAATAATAATAATGATGATAATAATAAAATTATTAAAAGAAAGGAAGAAAGTCAAAGAAAAACAGAAAGAAAAACAGAAAGAAAGAAGACACAAACATTGAAGGAACGAATGAAAAAAAAATTTGACAAAAGAAAAGATTTAAGTTCATAAACCAAAAAAAAGAAAAAAAAAAAGAAAAGAAAAAAAAAAAGAAAAGAAAAAAAAGAGAATAATATTCTCAAAATATTCTTCTTTCTGGAAATGACAATTTGTTTCGAAAGAATCTTCCACAAAAATTTGCTTTTCAAGGTTTTCAGCTCAGAAGAACAAGAAGAAAAAAAAAAAACTTTTAAAGAAGAAAAAAAAAAGAAAATTGATGAAGCCTTGTCTATTCTGAATCGAGCCCTAAGAAACTTTAGAAAAAAAGAAAAAAGATTTATAATTATCCTATTATTGAAATGGTTTGGTTAAAAGCAATTTTCAAGCCCTTATATAGATAATAGATAGAAATAGATATAGATATAATAAGTCTTACCTGACCATTTATTTACATTTAAGACTCTCTTTTAATCCTTTCTTTCTTTAATGAAAAAATAACACAGTCTTATCAGACACATATTAGAAATTTGGTCTTTTTCTTCAATTAATACAAATTTATGCTTCCATAATATATGTCTTCTCCTGTTTCCTATATCTACCTATCTACTTCACCATCTATCTATCTATCTCTATATATATTTTTTTCCACAATTACTACAAAAATTATGCTTCCATTATATACGTCTTCTTTTTTCTATATCTACCTAACTATCTTCCTGTCTATCTATCGATGTATCTTTTTTTCTTTTCCTTAATCACTAGAAAATTATGCTTCCATGATATATGTCTTCTCCTTTTCCCTACCTCACTATCTTTTTATCTACCTATCTAGTACATTATATATATATATATATATATTATAGATATACATATATACCTTTTTTTTCTCAATTACTAGAAAACTATGCATCAATGATGTTTTTTTCTTGTAATTTTCTAATGACAAATTTTTATAAAATTTGCCTAATTATGAAATTGATTTTCTAGAAGTCAAAACAGAACTGAAATTAGCTTCAATCATTTTGACCACTTTGCTTATCCAACTTTTAGTTTTAATGATACTTTTATAACAACATAAACCCTGAAATTATTAATCGTACCTTCTAGGATTTAAATCCTTTTTTTATGGTTGCAATATTCATAAGTTTAAAAGAAAATGCAACTTAAATGAATAAAAATGATTTATTGAAACTTTTTGTAAAATTCTTTTGAAGGTTTTATTTAATTTCAGTTTTGCAGAATTTGTAACTTTAAATAAAGCAATGCATTTATACTGCTGTATATGCATTAAATGGGGTATATGCATTAAATGGGGTATATGCATTATATTGAATGCAAAGTGTATAGAAAGAATTCTGTATTCATTAATATTATTTGTTTAAAAAAATTATTTTCATTTAATTGATTCTTTTAGACCAATTACTATTTTTATATTTAAAAATCTTGAATTAAACTATTTCAGAATATGTGTGTGTGAGTGCGCATTTGTGTGTATGGAGATCATATATATATATATATATATATATATATATAATCTCCATACGCATGCACACACACACACTCTCTCTCTCTCTCTCTCTCTGTCTCTCTCTCATATATATACATATATTATATACAGAATTATAATTAATTCAATATTGAATCTTATTTCTTATTCAAAATTAATCTAAGCAATGAAATGCAAAGGTTTATAAAAAATAATGTCTTTGTTATTTTTATAACAAAATATTCTATATATATATATATATATATATATATATATATTAGAAAAAACAAAAAGCTTGGAAATATATTATGCCGATACTATAAAATTTTGGATACACAATCTTTAGGGCATATCTCAACTATATTTATTTCAGTGTATCCACAGTGAGATATGGCCTATATATATATATATATATATATATACACACACACACACACACACACACAAAGAACCATATACCATAGAAATAGATGTATATTAGGTGAGCTTTGAAGCAATCTCAAATCAATAAAGGTATTTTCCCCAAGTTAAACATAATGGTAAATTCCACATTAGTTAAGAATTTATGGTTTTGGACAAAGGTTCACTTCCGCCCCCCCCCTTCAACTCTGTGTCAGAAAGTTTTTTAAGCAAGCTCCTCAAGTAATGTGGGTCCTTGCCCTCCACTCACCATTTGATATCAAGTGATGCATGAAGTTGCAACATCAAAGCCAGAACTGGCCTAAAAAATAGATTGCTGATGTATCCACCTATAGGTCAAAAAGCTGAAGTGTTTGGGGTGTCTATAGGGTAAAGAGTGGGGGGACTGGTTTCAGGGTCAAGATTAATTGGGACATATATATAGGTGCAGGGGGGGGCGTAAGGCAAAAAATAAGAAAGAGTATACCCCCCCCCATTCCAAACCAAAAAAATATGAAGAAAAACGAAAAAGGTTGGGGGAAAAAAATTATGATAAAAAATAAATAACAATATTTACAATAAATCAATTATTTTAAAGGAAATATTATTTTTATTATTTGTTGTATGTAACAATAAATATGTTATTATTATAATCAAACATTTTATAAGTTGTATGTAACATTAAATATGTTATTTTTACAATTAAACATGTTATTATTGTTGAATACAACATTAAATCATTAAATATTCAATATTCAAGTATTAAAATAATTACCCAATCATTTATATTTTTATTGATTGTTATAAAGGCAATTTTTTATATCTTTGAAATTATCATTTTTTTTTTAATTTTCATTTCTTGGTTTAATAAAATAACCCATGTCCTAAATAATACAATATGGACACAATATATAAAAATAATAACAATAATAATAATAATAATAAATATGCCCAGACAAAGGTGTATTCTGAAATGTGTTAGCATTAACCATATTCTTGTTTTGTTTTGTTTTTTTTAATATATTTTAACCATACAATTTATTTTTTCATTTCTTCTAATATAATATTTACTTGGTTGACCACCAACCCAAGTTAGGTACAAGGCCATTTTTATGTGCTCTATATACCTGGGCTTTTTGCATTTAGTGTTGCATTTTACCTAGATGAGTTAATAAAAGCCCATCTGCCCAAGGCAGCTAAAGGTGAATGTAATGGTTTTGACAGGGATTTAAACTCGCATAATACAATTGCAGACTCCAAGCTTTTACCAATGCTCCACCCTCGCTGCCCATTTATTCTTATATATATGTATGTGCACACATTTAGGCAGCATGTCATTATTCTTACAAGTTTCATTCAATATCAACATCTGTAGTGAATTTTATCTTTGTTTAATTCTTTCAATTTTTCAAATGTTTCTTCTAAAAATCCAGAGAAAAATCATTTTGGTAATCCACATGGATGAGCCAAGCAATTTCAGACTTTGAAAAGTGCTATTTATGGATTAATTCAGATACTGAGAAGTCAACATCTAATAAAGCAGATATCTGGTCTAATAAATTTGCTGAAGATATATCATAGCAGTGATGATAATAAATTGACTAACAAAAATGTTTCAGTCTTAACCATTCCATCGTTCTTCATTTTCTTTTATTCCAAGAATTTAGTCCCCAATCATTTCACTAGTGACCTGTTTTGATCTGAGAATTAATTGGTGCAATTGAAGGAACCAAAAAATGAAAAATAAAATTAATGAGTTGAATGTCAAATTGAAATTCACTGACAATGGGAATTTTGTTGTTTTTGGTTTTGGCTTTGGCTTAAAGGCGGCAGAAACTGAAAAGCAGCAAAGAACAACAAGTAGACAGTTCCTCTCTGATCTGAAAAACATTCATTTTAATACTGGATTTTCTTTATTAAAATTTTCACTTCTTTTAATCAGAATTATTTTTTTTGGTTTATTTTTTCTCTTAATTCATTTTGGTTGACATTTTGAGCAATAAATAAATAAATATGGAGCAGTCCCCACTGTCAAAGCCAATGGAATTTTTTTCATTATGGCTCAATAGATTTATTGATATTTTATGACTTGTGTCTTTTCTATTAAATGAAAAATAAACAGAAAAATATTTTACAAAAACAAAAATATGAGAAAAAATATTCGACTTTTAAAAGCAAGTATTTGAAAAACAGCTTTTTATATCAAGCAGAGAGAGCTTAAGAAATTATTTGAAAACACATACACATTTAGAAAGTTCTCAAAGTTACTGCGCTCTATGGGTATATAAAAATTTAGATAAACTAATAAACAGTAAATTTTATTCTAAAACATTTAGAAGATTTTACCTATAAAAAGGTTTTATTTATTTTGAAAATCATAGCTTATGTTAAAGGAAATACTAGATATGTCCTCATTAAGACATTATTTTCTACTGTACAAGAACTTTTTCGACACTTTATATGTCCTCATCTTGGTAATTTGATGTTTCTACACTACATTTTGGCCTAGTATCCTTCAGGCCATCTTCAGGTGTTTTAACTGTAACTTCAGATAGGGATGCTGCATCTCATCACCAAATCCCCAGTAATGAAGACGACCTGTAGAAACATCAAAATTACCAAGATAAGGACAAAAGTCAATTCCAAAATTTAAAATGCCTCATCTCAAAATAAAAATAATAATTTAACAAAGATTAGTTGTAAAATAGTTATAACTCAGACTATGAAATGCTTATATGAATATTCAAACCTTTTTAGTTCTTTTTTATTATTTTATGGGATTATTTAAAATCTAATATTTATTTGTTTCTTTCTTTTTTAACGGAAGATCAATCCTTTTTAGGTCATTTACAGGCAAGAAAGATCATTTTTGGAGAAATGTTTTTTTTTTTTTTTGTCCACATGAAGGTTTTTTTTAAATAAGAAAGTATGCACTATCTAAACCATATCTGGAGGGAAAGTGGAGATTCATACCTTTTCCAAGGGTAACCGTTCAAATATGAAAGCAAACTTCTGTATTCAGATTATGAAATCAGACTGCGTATCCACTGTCCCAAGTGGACTTCCCTATTTATTCTTTATCCAAATTTTTTTTTGTTTTATTTATTGATAAATTTTATTTCTTTCTAATTACATCTTGATATTTCATTATTGATATCATTTTGTATGACTATCCTTAAAAAAATATTCTGTCATCTAAAAAAAAGAAAAATATCTGTCGAAAATGTGAAAAGAAAAAAAGTGCAACATTTTATTTGTTTTGCCTTTTATTTGTCAATTGTTATCTAAGTTGATCCCATTTCACACACACACACGAGAGGAGACGAGATGGGATGACATGTCTTTTTTAATTCATTTATTTTATCAAAATGGTTGCCAGCTTTGTCTTGGTCTTTTTTGGAAGGTTTGTTTGTTTTTAACAATTGTTCTAAAAAAAAAAAAATCTTAATGAAAAATCAATAACAAATCAATCAATTACAGGTTGTTTTTTTTGTTCTTTCTTTTTGTTTTTGATTTAATGGCTTTACAAATAAATACTATAAAATAGTCGAAATATTAAAAAAGGGGAGGTAATAAAGGAAGGAAACCAATAAATATAGTCATAAAATGAAAGAAGCAAAGGAAGAAAACTGAAGATAGATTTACTTGGGTAAACACACAAACACATGTAAGGCACAAGGCCATTTTTACATGCTCATTAAAATCTGAGACTTTTCTAATCAGTGTTGCCCTTCATCTAGATGAGTTACTCTTATAGCACAAGAGAGGGAAGAGCTTAAATAGAGAAGAAAAATATAAAAGAAAAATATAGAAGAAAAGGAAAAAATCAGAGAATTAGAGAGAGAGAGCGAGAGAGAGAGAGAGAGAGAGAGAGGGGGGGATATTGACTTATTTGAGAGCATATGCAAGTTAGGCACAAGGCCAGTTTTATATGCTCATTAAATCCCTAAGCTTTTTTTGTAATCAGTGTGTCCCTTACACCTAGATAAGTTACTCTACTGAGTTAACAAACCTCATCTGTCAGAGGCAGCAAAAAGTAAATGACATGAGAGCAGTCCTCCACTTGAGGGAGAGACAGAGAGAAAGAGTAGATAAAGAGAGCATGTGGAGAGAGAGAGAGATTGTATCAAAAGAAAGAGAGAGAGATTGGATGGGAGAGTGAGAGTTTGGATCAAAAGAGACAGAGAGAGAATTTGGATCAAGAGAGAGAATGGAGAGAGAGATAGGGAGTGTGTGGAGAGAGAGAGAGAGAGTTTGGATCAAAAGAGAGAGAGTTTGTATCGAGTGAGAGGGAGTGTGTGGAGAGAGAGAGAGAGTTTGGATCAAAAGAGAGAGAGAGTTTGGATCGAGAGAGAGAGTTTGGATCGAGAGAGAGAGTTTGGATCGAGAGAGAGGGAGTGTGTGGAGAGAGAGAGTTTGGATCGAGAGAGAGGCAGAGAGAAAGAGAGATTAAAATCTAATAATAAAGCTTGTGTTAATAGAATTCTTGAAGAGTTGTAATTATAAGCAAAAATTCCCCACAAATAAAAATTAATGCCATTGGCTCAATTACAAAACAATATTTCTTTGAAAAATTGAAAAAAATACTGAGCACGAACCCCCCCCCCCTTTCCTCTAGCCCCCCAAATTAGGGGATGGGGCTTTTTATTTAATGCTTTGAAAGTAGAAAAGAAGAAGAAAAAGAAGGAATAAATTTGAGGCTCTTTCTTTTAAAATAGTCTTTCTCTTTTCTTTTTAATCCACTAAAATAGACATTTGATTTTTCTTATTATTATTATTATTATTAAGATTTCAATCTCTACTCCCGCACCCCCTTCATTTTCATTTATTTTCTTTTTCTTTATTTTTTATTTCACTTATTCTTATTTTTTATTTTTTTATGTCAACTTTTATAAGTTATTCTATTTTTCCTTTTCTCTCTTCTTTTTAATTCATTCATTCATAATTCCACCAGAAAATCATTCATTGAAGTTATTTCATTTTTTTATATATATTTCTTTAACCATTCTGTGTTTCTTTCTTTTTTTTTTTTTCAATATTTCAATCTTTCTTTATTTTATCAATTTACACATTTTCTTTCTTTCATTCTTTCAATCACAATTTCATTCAGAATTATTTCTTTCCTCTCACCACTTTTTCTCTATTCCTTCCTTTTTAAAAATGACTTTATTTATTTTTCATTTCTGCAGATTTCATTCATTGTCTTCCCTGCAAATTATCAATCTTTTTTCTTTCATTTTATTTCTTTTCTATTTTGATTTCATTCATTCTTTCATTTTTTCTTTTCTTTCATTCACTTTTTTCCATTTTATTATTTTTTCATTCATTTTCCTTTAAATTTAGATAAATTTTATTTCTCTTCACTTTTTTCTATTTTATTATTTTTTCATTCATTTTTTTTCCTTTTGTTTTTTTTCTTTCATTCACTCATTCCAGTTTTTTTCTTCTTTTTTTTCTTTCATCAATAAATTCTTTCCTCTTCACTAATTTTCCTTTTTTGTTTGTTCTCTCGATAAATATTTCATTCTTTTCTTGATTCACTTTTTCTTTCTCTCTCATTTCATATCTCTCTCTCTCTCTCATTTCATCTCTCTCTCTCTCATTTCATATCTCTCTCTCTCTCTCATTTCATATCTCTCTCTCTCTCTCATTTCATATCTCTCTCTCATTTCATCTATCTCTCTCTCTCATTTCATTTCATCTCTCTCTATCATTTCATTTCATCTCTCTCTCTCTCTTATTTCATCTCTCTTTCTCTCTCTCTTTCTTTCTCTCTCACGATTCTTCTCTCTCTCTCTCCTTTGTTTCACTCTCCCATTTCATCTCTCTCTCTCTCTCTCATTTCATCTCTTTCTCTTTCAATATGTTTTTCTTCTAGATATTATTTCAATCTAATTATCTAAAATGAAATTAATTTCTTATTTCAAAAAAAAAAAAAAAATCAGATTAAAAACCAAAAAAATTCATGTTTTAATTTTTTCTTGTTTTTCTTTAAATCTGCTTTCGTTTCATTTCTTCTCATTGACAAGGGGGAAGAGCAGTGGTAAAAGCTTCGATTTTGGAATCTTATTACATGAGTTGAAATCCCAGTCAAAAACCATCATATTCACTTTAAGAAGTGGTAAAAGCTTGAACTCAGAAATTTTATTCCATGAGTTCAAATTCCAGACAAAATTATTTTTCACTTGTCTTGACCAAAGAAAATATCTTATTATATATAAAGATAACACTGATTCCAAAAGATCTGGGTGAATAAGGCATGTCAAGTCAAGGAGAGTAATTCATTTAGGTGAAGGCCAAAACTGATTACAAAAAGTCAAAGCATATAATGAACGACACATAAAAATGGCCTTGTGTCTAACTTGGTTTAGTACTCGACTGATTAAATACTCTTTTTTTAATTACTGCTACCTTATTTTACTCTCTTATTTAATCGACTTTAAACTTGCACTCGGGGCAGTTCGCTTGGGACAGTGGATTAGCACTAAGACGTTTGAATCCCAGTTGTTGTGTTACATCATCTTTCAGTTGAATACTCTTGGAAAAGGTATGAACCCCCATATTCTCTCCAGCTATGGATTAAATAGTACAATGCAATTTACACAATAGATTTAAATATAGAATGTTGTGTTATTCAAAAAACAAAACTATATGTGGACAAAAAAGAAAAGAACGTTTATCAAAAAATGATTGTTCTCAGCATCAAATGACCTAAAAAGGTTGATAGGCCGACTGTAAAAATAACCAAACCGAAACAGATGCTTGAAATAAAAAATAGGCGTTTGCAGCATTAAATGACTGAAACGGTTGATATGTCATGAAACAAATCAATCTCTTCTTGCACTTCCTCATTACCTTTAACTGACTTTTCAAATATTCCCCACCACTTCTCTTAGACCATGTCTCTTGCTTCCCCTCTCTCTCTCTCTCTCTTTCCCATTCTATCTCTCTCTCTTTTTTCTTTTTTTCCCCCTCTTTCTTTCTTTTTTCCCCTCTCTCTCTCTCTCTCCTTTAGTCTCTCCAACCCCTTCTTTGTTCTTTAATATATCTTTATTCATTTTAAATTCATGGTAAAAGAATATTCTCAAAAAAAAAAAAGAAAAAAAAAGTGTAAACTAAGAAATTTCAACAAGATGAATTTTAATTTCAAAAATACTTTATTAACCACCCTCCCCCTACCCAATTCCTTTTCATATCCCTGGATCTGTTCAAAAAAAAGTTGTTTTTTTTCTTTTTCTAAATCATCATTGTGTCTTTTTATTTCTTTTCCCTTCATTTGTAATCTTTTACTGTTAATATCACTAATTGACGAAGACGATCTGCTTTAGAAAAGACTTTGCAAAGAGACTCTGTCGTCTTCTCTTCATAGTTTGCTGTCATTTTCTTCATTCCTTATTTACAGCCTTTAAAGACAACTGAACAAATCTTAATCTTTATTATTTCTGCTTTCTGAACAACACACAAAAAATCTCTCTCTCTCTCTCTCTCTCTCTCTCTCTTTCTCTCTCTCTTTCTCTCTCTCGCACATTGTAAAATCCTTCTTTCTTTTTTATTCCTTTATTTTAATTTTCATTATCTTTAATTATCATTATCTCTTTTATTATTATAATAATAATAATAATAATAATTATTATTATTGACATAATAAATAATAATCTTTAATTATAGTATTTATGGTGATGATGTTTTTAAAGTTCATATTGCTACTTTTTGCATTAGGATTATTTATATTATTATTTTTATTTATTAAAAAAAAATAAAATCTGAAATTAAAAGTTGAACCCTGACACATTGAATATTCTTCAATTTTTGAAGTTCACAAAACAATATCTTTTCTAAAAAACACAATCAATAGACTTACATCCAAAACAGTCAATGAAAAGTGTAATGACACTGACTATAATTGAGGTGATAAAAAATCTAAAAGAGTAGCAAAAAGACAGAAGGACAATAAAATTTGATTCAAATAATGTTTACAATAATAAAAACACAAGTAGGTTTTTTGCTTGGTTTATTTTTCAAAGAATGGCAACAAAATCTTGAATCAAAGTTTTTTGGGTCTGACAAAATGCATAAAATGTCAGGCCGCAAGGTGGAGCATTGCTAAAAGCTTGAACAATATTACACGAGTTCAAACCTCAGTCAAAACTATTGCATCTAATTTTACCCACCTCGGGCAGATGGGCCTCATTAACTTGGGAGAGTATCTAATCTAGGTGAAGCGCAACACTGATTTTAAAAGCTCACAAAAGGTTCTTCAGGTTGGGCGTTAAGCATAGGGCTAGCAACTCTTTCTCGTAAAACAAGTTCCTTATGGAAACTGAAAAAACAAATTTGCTGCCGAACGCACGTCTAGATATAATGGTTGATTGAAATTCATGAGAGATTGATGAATTCTAATAATGATGAAAATGTTTTACTTTTGAGGCACTTTAAATATTAGTCCATGTTTTTAGTTTAATTCCCTGAAGAACCAAAAGTCTATATTGTTGCAGAAATATTATTTGAGAGAAATAATTTTAAAAATTGATAAATGTAAAAGTAAAAATAAAGTTTATTCATGTTTATTTCTGAATTTTAAAAACTCTTGTCAGAAATAAAACAATTCAAATGATTGTGGGAAGCAAGTGTGGTTTTAACTGGTTGACTTATTTGGTTCATAGTGACCATTTGAAGGGTAAGTCTATTGTTTGAAGTGGTTTTAACTGGTTGACTTATTTGGATCATAGTGACCATTTGAAGGGTAAGTCTATTGTTTGAAGAGCAGCCATTTCATATCAAATAAAGTCATCCTTATTTTCAGATATCATAAAACTTAAAGTTGCCTTTCATTATTGTTGAGGGTGAATTCCCCTCTGAATGAACTCTTCCACTGTGTATATAAGACAGGGACATTTTACTCACAAGTGGAAGTGGTCTGGAGCAGTCGGAGGATTTATGTCCCAGAGACATGGCACATGCGCACGACAACTTGATGCTGCTTTCTGTACCAAATATTTAATACACAAGTTTAAAACCTTACATCTATCTTTTGTCTTTTTATGTGGAAACTAAACATCATAACAATCATATTAAAAAAGAAACTTGCAATTAATCCAAATGGTAACAAACCCAGTCAATGTTTTAGCAGCAGTAACAGTTCAAATTTGTTGTAGCAGTAGTAATTAATCATAATAATAAATATAACAATGATAGTCCTATGGTAGCAAAACTAGAGCTATGTCCTTCACATACAGAAAATAGCAAATAATAATTTGTGGATTTTGGACAAATTAAATGATTTGAATCCATTCCTCAGTATATATTGGATCGTCCAAATCATTACAGGCATACTCTAGTGATCATTAAGCCAAAAACATAGCAGCACCAACTAAATGGCCATATCAGGAAATTAGGATATTCACAGATTAACTCCTTTAGTTAACCCAAAGACAATTTATACCATAAATCTTAGTTTAAAGCTTAATTCTGAGAGATTAAGAATGGAACCTAACACAAAAACGGCAAATCCTTTTTGACCAGTAGATAGAGAGTCAGAGTTCGGAATCATTCTACGCGAGTTCAAATCCCAGTCGTTTCATCTACATTCACATATAGACTAACATTCTTGAGAAAGGTATGAATCCAAACATTTTCTCCAGCTATGGGTTAAATTGTGTATATTATGATATTTAAAAGACTAAGCGTGGACAAAATAAAATTTTATAAAAAATGATCGTTCTCAGCATTAAATGACCTAAAAAGGTTGATATGCTGTTAAAAAAAAGAACAATGCAACACAAAAGAGAAAAGAAAGGTTTAATTAGTCTTTTTAATGCTTTGAAATATTCAAAAACATAAAAAGTTTTCTTTCACAGTTTTTTCTTAAAGATTTAAAAACTCTGACAATAGAACCAAAGAAGATTGGTTGTTGTTTTTTCATCCAACTCCAAGAAAGGTTTTTTTTGTTTTATGTTTTTTGGGGGGGTGGGGGGAAGGGAACAGAAGACCATTTTGTTTTATGGTTTTTATTTCTTTTCTTGTGGTTTTTTTTTTCATTAATCAATTTTTTAAAAGTTTTTGTCATGATATAGTTTTTTTTTTTGTTTTTTTTTTTTTAAATCCCAATTTTTCAGACATTTTTTTTTTGTTTCTTAACAATAAAACTTTTGTCTTAAGGTGAGCTTTAAGCTTTTTTGTTTTTGTTAATTAATTTTTTTTTTTTTGTGTAAAAAATCTTGTTAATTTGCTTTTGCTGTTAATATGCATTACAAGAAGAAGAACTCCATAATGATGTTGAAGCTCAACTCTACAGGAAATTAGATATTCTTTTATTTGTTCTTCTTGTTGTTCTCCCTCTACAAGAGTCGTGTGAAGAAGAGTCAATCATCTGCAGTCATTGTTAGGACAAAAAGGAAAAACAATGAAGAACAAGTTAATTATCACTGAATTTGTTGATGAAGAATTAAAATATTACTGGAACATGACAGGAATGGGTTAAGCTTTTCATTATTTTCATAACTGCTTTCATTCAAGATTTTGTAATAAAAAAAAGCTTTTTAGAATTGCTCAACTACAGTTAAGCCTTGTAGGTTGCCTACCTTTTAACTTAGAATTCTCCTACCTCAAACATTTTTTAGATACCCTACCTGCTACAATGTACACTTTAGATGCATAAATCTTTGTAGGTCGCCTACCTTGGAATTCTCTCACCTTGCCATATTTTTTAGATACCCTACCTGTTATGATGTACACTTGAGATACAGTAAACCCTTGAGGGTTGCCTATCTTTTAACTTAGAATTACCCTCCCTCACCATATTTTTAAATGCCTTATCTGCTACAACATACACTTAAGATACTTAAAGTTGTGTTAAAATGTCATTCACAACTGGCCAAATATAATTATTTACTTTATGAAACAACTTTTGAAAACTGTCTTAGCCATAGTATAGCCATAAAAAGAAAATAATAGGTACCTTTCACTCTTTCAATATCTAAGACAATCCTATCAACAAACTGCAGTTTTGTTAATGAGAGCATGTGTGTATGTTCTGTGCTCCATTAAAGATTTTTAACATTATTTTTTTATCTATATAGACAAGAAAGAAGAGCTTGATGAAATAATGTATAAATAAAGTGAATTTTGAATAATAATTATCACAATGACCTTTACTCTCTCCAATCCCTACTTTTCTTTATATCTTTATTTATTTTCAGCAAAATCCTTTGAACCCTGATTAAAAGTTTTCTTTATTTCTCTCTTGTCTAATCCTCTACCTCAGAGATCATTGTTAGTTTGACGACAAACAAGGTTTTATTGAAGTTATTTGATTCATTCTGAATTGCTAAATCCTGAAATAATTTTGACAAAATAAGCAGCCATTTAGGAGCCAAGTCACACCCTTAGTCCTTGGTAACTGTCAGTTTCTTGCCTTAGCAATCTTCAGACCAATATGGGAGAGAGTAAGAAAAAGAACAAGTACTAAATCTTTATATACATTTACACAAAATGAAAGATTTTCCATTGCACAAAACTGGTTATCAAAGTTTTTTTAATTCTAAGAAACATTTTTTTTTTGTTCATCAAAAATTTTCTAAATCAAAGATTGCATTTATCTATCTATATATATATATATTAGTTAAGGGTAGACACAGAGTCAATGGCCTTCATCAGTCTGATAACTGTGCAGGCGAGAAACTGACAGTCACCGAAGGTCATTGACTCTGTGCCAATGCTCAGCTAATGCACATGCTCTATCACTGATATTGGGCACTGTAACTATAAATATAATCAATATTTATATATATATATATATATATATATACATATTTATATATACACACTGCAAACAATATATACATGACACATTAATTCAAATATATGAACACATATAATATGTACAATATATATATAATACATATACATATATCAGTATGCCTGAGTGTATATAAGATATTAAATGAATGATAAGGCATAATATATGGCTAAAAATGAAATGGTTCATAATTGTGTCTAGTTAATTAGCAGAGATACATGTCTATGTATCATGATTCACTCTAATGATTTGCTTTTTGGATTTAATTTAAAAATTTAAGATTTACAAATTACAAAAGTGAATTAAATTAAAGAGAGGAAAATCAAAAAGAAGGAAAAGGAGAAGAAGAAAAAGAAGGAGAGAAAGGTTGAGAAGAAGAAAAAGAAGGAGAGAAAGGTTGAGAAGAAGAAAAAGAAGGAGAGAAAGGTTGAGAAGAAGAAATGTTTGTGGCAAAAGCAAAGATAAACATTGATAAAACTAAAAAATCAATTTAAAATAATCTGCGAAAATAAGTGTGAAATGAATCAAAATGAAAATCATGTTTTGTTGTTTCCTAAACTGAAGAAAGAAATTCTTTCAACCCCAACTCTTTTTAAAAAAAAGAACACAGAAACAAATGCTTTTGGGTTTGTTTTTTTTTTTTTGTTTTTTTGTCTTAAGATAAGCATCTGAAAATCTTACTCAAGATCAAAAATGGAAAAATGACAAAGAAATAAAAAATATATTTTATAAAAAATAAAAAAGGGATCAAAAAAGAAAGAAGGAATCAGAATCTGTAGACTTTATATCAGAAAGCAAACTGAAGGCAAATCCTTTCTCTGTTGACCTTCACCCACCCCACCCCCTACACGATGGAAAACACTTCTCTTTCTTTTAAGGGGGGGGGGAGAATCAGATAAGAATGTCAAAGAGAAACACAGAAATCACAGGGTGTGCATGTCTACCTGTGCATGTGTGCGTGTGTGGTCTGAGAGAGACTGAATGGGGGTTTAAAAGGTGTTGGTTGATGGGTGTGGCAGGTTGAAAGTTGCATAGAAGAAAAGGGAAGGAAGGAAGGAAGGAAGGAAGGAGGGAAGGCTCAAAGATTTATGGGTTTTCATAAAAAAGATAACAAATTAAAATTGTTGAACAAAAAAGAACAAATAATAAGCATACCCGATCAGAAATTGTGACTCTTTATAATAGTCGCAATCAGGCTTAACAACACCTCTCCTTTGTGACATTATGAGGATTCTCAGTTAGGACAATGATAGTTCTCTTGACCGCAAGATTTAAAAGCAACATTAAGCAGTCAGCAAAAAGATCTCGGTGCGCACACAGAGGGAATTCTACTTTCTCAGAGACAACAAACAAGAAACCACACTAACACACTACAAAACTTACATAAATAACAACACACAAATGCCAATTCCCCCCCACACACACACTCAACACATGTTCAATAGTGTGGACTGCTTCGACACATGTGTTGTTATATAACTATTATTCACTAATTCCAATGCAAACATAAAAAAATTTTTTGTGGTTTATAATTCTAAACTTAAAACTTTTTTTATTAATTCTTTGTCCTTAATAAAGGATGAACTTTCCTCTCGAATTCAATGTATGAATGTCATCAAACCAGTCAACCACACTAATATTTGTTTATAATGGTAAAGGCTTCTGTGGCACCATCCGCACTTCTTGGAACCAGTGACAAAACACGGTCTGTGCAAGTGATTGCCACAGACTCCATGAACAACAGACCTAGTCTGGCCTTGCGTGAAATAGAACAAACTTAAACTAAACTTTATCCTATGAATTTGGTTTATGACCAGTTAAACATTTCCAGATATACATATATATACACACATATATATATATATATATATATATATTATATTTTTTGGTGAGCACCAACCCAAGTTTGGCACAAGGACATTTTTATGTGCTCTTACCCGGGCATTTTACATTCAGTGTTACCCTTCACCAAGATGAGCTTCTCTCTCGAGTTAACGAGCCCCATCTGCCTGAGGCAGCTAAAGGTTAATGTAATGGTTTTGACTTAGATTTGAACTCGCGTAAAACGATTTCATAGCCAGAGCTTTTACTGATGCTCCACCGTTGCTATATATGTGTGTGTGTGTGTGTGTGTAGAAAGTTACATTATATCTATGAGCCAAGCAGTATAATTGAATCCATTGATGTAAAGTTTTTATTTTCACTTTTATATCTTATTTTATTTATAGAATTTCAGAATTGATTTTAACAATATTTTAGAGATGATCAAGATTTGAAATAAGCTTTTACAATTAGCAAGTTGGAAATTATTTCAAATAAAAAAAATCATATGTATATGTAAATACACACACAGAGACTTTATATATATATATATATATATATATATATTTACATATATATATGAATACACTCACACACACAAACAACCATAAAAATAAGAGCATGATTTGTAATATCCTATTTAAAAAGAAATTGATCTTTAACAGAAAAACTAAATATTTAATAAGTGAATCAGCCTGAAAAAGTTTTCCATTATAAAAAGCAATTATAATTAAGTTTTATTTTTCATAGATTTACATTTGAAAACCACAAGACAAGGATAAGAATGGATATATCATTAAAGTTTTCAATCAAATCCATCTAATTAGATAGGGTTATGTGTTAGATTGCTTGTGGGGCTAATAGAAGTCTGATCATCTTAAATATGAATTATATTATATTCCCACACCATTTTTAAAAAGCATCATAGTTTTCCAGATGCTATGACAAAATTTAATAAAGATTTACTTAAATATTTTATTTTATTCAATAATATTGTTTATTTCTAATTTTTAGGAATCCATAAGATAAGGTATGACCAATTTTATTAGTATTTTTGCACTATTGTCCTCATCTTTAATTTTATTTACTTTATTACATTTTCAGGTATTATAAAGTTATTCATATTGTTTTTGTTTTTATGTATCTTCTTTATTAGAAATCTAGAGTTTTATTTTAAGCCCTCCACATGTGTTTATGTTCTTCTTGTATATTCTATTTCTAATAGATGATTTGTTTTTGTTGTCAGGCATTTCTTTTTCAGTATGCCTTCAATGTGATGTAATGTGTGCTTAGCTTCTTTTTCTTAGTTAAGTTTTTACATGTTTTCAAAGTGTTTTTTATTTTTTCATATTATTTTATTTATAAATATTTTATTGAATCTATTTTGATTTGTTCTAATATTATGATACTCTCTATTTTTTTTTAAATGCTTATTAATATAATTACTAATAAAAATTCTGATTTAGATTTCCTTATTATGGGCTCCCATAAAGCATTCACAACTGTATTTCTTCTCCAGAGTATGAAGCAAAATATTAGATATCCAAATGAAAAGTATTGCTTAAAATATGGGTTATACTCCTACGATATTTAAAAACAAAAACATTACAGTTTTCAAGATGCTATGACAGAATTTAATAAAGATTTACTTAAATACTTTATTTAATAATTTCATTTCTTCTGTAGAATGTGAAGCCAAATATTGATATGAAAATGACAAGCCTAGAAAGAAACTATGTCAGATTTGTTTTAAAAAAAAGAGTTCATCCACATCACTGAACAATAAGACATTATAGCAGAACATTTTGATCATCTTTTGATTCAATTACTTGTGTTTTTAATTAATCTTAAAGCCAATGATTCTTGGAGCAAAATAAAAATGTTCACTTTTCAATTTGGAAATAATTATTTTAAATACCAAAAAAAAAAAAACACTAAGAGATACTAAATTTTACTAATGTAAAATTTCACTAAATCAAATATTATACTAATTTTTAAAAGATTATTTTTTTCATAAAGGATTAAGTTTGCTTTTTGCTGTTAAAGGTTAATTTTCTTCTGTTATTGCTTTACGCATAAAACATATGAAATGGAATTTTAAATGAAATACTTTTAAAATGATAAATATTCATTTCAATGAAACAACATTCTAGACAACCTCAAAAAGGATTTATATGTAGAAATATTGCTCAGTTTTGCCCTGGTGCTATGATTTGGCACTATGGTATTACATAAGAAAGAAGTTAATTTTTTGTTTTTACTAAATTCATTTCTAATCCTTTTTTTTTTTTTACAAAATTTATTTCTAATGCTTTTTTTTATACTAAATTCATTTCTAATACTTTTTTTTTACTAAATTCATTTCTAATGCTTTTTTTTTATTAAATTCATTTCTAATGCTTTTTTTTTACAAAATTCATTTCTAATGCTTTTTTTTTACTAAATTCATTTCTAATGCTTTTTTTTATTAAATTCATTTCTAATGCTTTTTTTTTTATTAAATTCATTTCTAATGCTTTTTTTTTATTAAATTCATTTCTAATGTTTTTTTTTTACAAAATTCATTTCTGATGCTTTTTAATACTAAATTCATTTCTAATGCTTTTTTTTTTACTAAATTCATTTCTGATGCTTTTTAATACTAAATTCATTTCTAATGCTTTTTTTTTACTAAATTCATTTCTGATGCTTTTTTTTACTAAATTCATTTCTAATGCTTTTTTTTTACTAAATTCATTTCTAATGCTTTTTTTTTACTAAATTCATTTCTATTGCTTTTTTTTTTACTAAATTCATTTCTAATGCTTTTTTTTTACTAAATTCATTTCTATTGCTTTTTTTTAGAAAATTAATTTCTATTGCTTTTTTTTTAATAAATTCATTTCTATTTGTTTTTTT
>JAUZSX010305436.1:0-12691 GCA_034780655.1 Idiosepius hallami | reverse complement strand
ATAATGCCGTGAGTTGCAGTAGGGATGCAATGAAAGAAAAAAAGGACCAAGACTGATTTTTTTTTTTTAAAGAGGGAGAAATATTAAGAAGAGAGGGGGGGGCGAAAAAAAAAAAAGAAATGAGCCAAGAAAAAAAAAAATAGGATGAGGATAAAAAAGAGAAGAGAAAGAAATACAAAAGCAAAGACGAAGAAAAAAGAAAAAAAAAAAGAAAGCGAGAGAGGTAGGTAGTGAACGAAAAAAGGAAAAAAAAGTGAAAGAAAAGAGAAAAAATATATATAGCGGAAAGAGAAAGAAAGAAAGGAAAGAGATAGATAGATAGATATAGATAGATAGACAGATAGATATAGGCTTCTTCGGAGAGAGATGGATAAGGGGAGAGATATGGATAGATTGATATAGACATAGATAGAAAGATAGATAGATAGATAAATAGACCGAAAGATACATATGAACAGAACAGACCGAAAGATAGATAGACAGACAGATTTAGAAATAGAGAGAGGAGGAGGCGAAGGCGAAGGACGAAGTCTCTGTCGGTGTCGTATCGTCGTCGCCCCACGCACTTTTCATTTAGAAAATGCGCCGACGACAAGCTGCAAACGGCGCCGATCAACAGGCCGTAGAAACATCAACAGACCTTATTTCTACAGACAGCCAGGAATCAAAATCGAAGAAAAAAACAATAGTAAGTTCCAGTTCCATTTTATCAACTCAAAATCAATGAATTTCTATTAATTTTTGGTAAAATCAAAAAAACCCATTTCAAATTTGTTTGCTTTCTCTTTTTCGTCTTATTCTAACATTTAAATGGATTTATAAAATACAAAAAAATTATTTTATTAAATAGTGGAATTTGTTTTTAAAAAACAATAAAAATTTACTTTGTTTTATGAAAGATTTGCGAATAAAATAATTGCTAAAAAATTTCTTGCAGGTAAGGTGGCAGTCAACTTTCAAGTCCTTATTTTTAGTTTTACAATAATGGTCTCACTTTTCGGACTACGGTGGACTATGCGTAACATAAAATACTTTTACTGTAACTAAACTTTTAATTTTAGAATCGGGCTATTGATTTGTTCATGTAAATTATGGTAGTTCAGGATATTTTACTGCTTTAACATACATTAGCATTTTGATTTTAATGACCTTTGGAACTTAATGATTCAGCTCCCAGGAATTTTTTAGTTCATTTTAAAATTAAAAGCTAAACTTATTTGAAAATAAATAAAAACTCGATAATAATTTTTACAGCCTTATTTCAAAACAAACTTATTTTTCTTGAAATAAAGACAGAAGTGATATAACGAATTATTAAATAATTAATTAAATATATATATATACAGGATTTATGATTTTTCTCATGTTTGCAAATTTAATCTTAATATTTTTTCTTCAAAAATTATAAAACCTAAATGTAATTATTGTTACAACCCATGGCCACCCGTAGTTGGAAAAGCTTAACCGTGGCATGGCACAACTACACATCTTGGTGTTGTTTCGTTTGAAAAATCCCTTAATAAATAAATATTGTGTTTTAAGATTATTTTCTAATTCTTTTTCTAGTTTTATTGAATTAAGTTTTTCTAGAACTTTATGTTTTGGATTATATTTTTGTTTGTATAGTTAGTTAATTAATAATAATTAAAAAAAATTCTCGAAACTAACACAGAAAAAATAAACGTAAACGTGTTACTGTTTGTTGTTTTTGCTGTGATTTTAATTTTGAGATTTAAAAAAAATCAAGGTAAATACGAAATAGTTATTTTTTAGAAAAATATTTTATGTTTAATTAATTTTAAAGAGAAAAAAAAAGATTATTTTTTGAAAAGATTTATTTTCAAATAAATTGTTTACTTTAAATAAGAAAAATACATACATCACATATCACGTGTTTTATTTAATTTTTTTTGGGGGAAAGGGAGCTTTAAATAATAAAATGTCGATTTTTTTTTTCAGCAAGGAATCTGTAAATACTATTTACAGACTAGATTTACTGAAAAGGGCTATTATTTTAATTGTTTAAATTCTAGAATAACGACCACACTGGGTACCGGTAACAACACAATAACTGTTACGGCCTAAAAATTGTTCCCTTGCAAAATTTAAAGTTCTGATTGACGAAATAAAAAGAAGACTTATTTTTAAATCCTAAAGGGCCTCTATATTGGCCCTGAGAACATAAGGCAAACAAGGACTCACCAATATTTTGACCCCATGTCGCTCTAAGGACTCTGACTGACTACTTGGTAATTTTGATAAGTTGGGGTTCAAAGGATTAAACAGTATCAGTGAAAACGGTGAATAATAAGGGTTGGGTTGACGTTCTAGAGTCGGAATGGGACCCGGGCGGCTTTTTTCTGTGTCAAAGTGTGTAAAAGGTTTAAAATAACAAATACAAAAATCAATAATTTCCTTTCCTCATCCTTCAATTATGTTTGTTTCAATGTTCTACAGGTCGTACCCGTGTCAGTTTTTGTGGCTCTAAACCTGAAGGGCTGATATATCGGCCTTAATGACATAAAGCGAAAGAAGTCACACCAATATTTTAGCCTTAATAGTATAACATCTCTGAGTGATTACTTGGTAATTTTGATAAGTCAGGGTCTAAAGGATAAATCTTAATTTCTTTCCTGCATTAAAACGTTCATTTCCTAATCCTCTGAACCCGATATATCGGCCCTGATGACATAAGGAAAAAGAAGACACACCAATATTTTGATTCTAATATATTGCACTAATATAACGGTTCTTGGTGACTACTTGGTTATTTTGATAAGTTAGCGTTCAAAGGATTAATTTAATCCTTTCACTGTCTGCAATATATATTTTTTTTCATTCATTTGTTATTTAGCGTGTGACAAGGAGGTGGGTAAAGGTAACAACTTTTGACTTGCTACAGGTAAAGTCAAGTGGCCGTCATGGCGTGCCCACCATTCTAGACTTTAACCTTTGAATTATTTAGCTTTTAGTTTTTCTACAAAATTTTTTTGATAATGTGCCAGTACTGTAAAAGCTTGTTTCAGTTACCCAACAACTTTTACACCGAATTCTGGAGCCAGAGAGGGCCTCAGGAAAGCCCTGGTTGCAATATTGTTACTTAATTCCTTCCATTTAGTTAACGAACAACCCAACCCTCCCTATAGCCTTCTGTTAAAATCATTAGGAACTTGACTCAGCAAAATTTTAACTTGTCAGTTAGAGCCATTCTATTAGAGGACCATATTAAAGCTTTGAACCATAACGTAGAAAATGACCAACTAGTAACTCAGAGCCATTCTATTAGAGGACCAGACAAAAATATCTGCGTCTTTTTTTGCCTTAGGTCACCAGGGCCGATATATCAACCCTGTCCGGTCTAAAAGGTTAAAGTACGAGTCAGAATCAATAATTCTAATTATCAAGAGCTGAGCTAACTTCGGACTTAGAGCTGGCTGGAGTTATGGAGATGTAGTGGGGAGTGAAGTGGACTAAAGCTGACGACTCTGAGTGACTACTTGGTAATTTTGATAAGTACAAAGAATTAAAAAATCCTGGCACACTTATGAATGAAAAATGGTTGTTAAAAGATAGTAATAAAATCATGCAAAAACATAGAACTATCATTACTAGTGTAATCAATTATTATCAGGCGGCGACAGTGGAGTACTACTAAAAGCTCGGGTGCTGAAATCATACTACGCGAGTTCAAATCACAGTCAAAATTCACTTTAGCTGCCTTGGGCAGATGGGGCTCATTAACTCGAGAGAGTATCTCATCTAGGTGAAGGGCATCACTGATTTCAAAAGCCCTGTGGCCTCCTCTGCTGCCAGTCGTCATGGGTTCGCTCCACTGGATGTGGGCATTGGAGGCTCAGAGGGTATCTCATGCACAACAGATACTGCACCAATAATAACCTGTGCAAGCAAAGTTGGGCGCTAAGGTGGAATACTGAAGCCCAAACTAGTCACAGTCAAAGTCTGACTGCGATAATGATGAATTATCATTAGTGTTTATTAATGTTGTAATTATTATTATTGTTATTATTATTATTCAATCATTTTCTGTATATCTGCTCAACAACAACTGCAGTATCCCCAAGTGGCTAAATTTCATACAACTGATTTTTACATTTTTATTTGGAAAATTTTCCAATTGATTATTCAAATGAATTTATCATTGGTTAACAGTTTGTTCAGAAAGTCACAGTGCATTTATTTTCTAGTTTGTTCAGTTTATCAAAACAAACCTCAAGCTTTGCAACAAAATCTGTGTTACAACATTTGCTACCAAATTCAAGATATTACTCAAAAGAAATTTGATGCATATTAGTAAAAAAAAAAAAATCAGCTTTTCCATTAATCCTTATTATAATAAACAGATGTGTTTGTTTGTCCAAAGCCTTCCAAATTGAATTACTATAATAATTTAATCCACTTTTGGATAATAACTGGTTTACACACTTGGGTTGGTGATCACCAAGTAAATATAATAACTGGTTTACATTATGTATTAACTTTATTATTCGGACTTTTGTCCTCATCTTAGTAGGTATTTTTTTGATGTTATTACACTACGTTTCGGCCTAGTCACCCTCAGGCCTTCTTCAGGTGTTTCTTTTAACCGTAACCACAGTTAGGGATGCTGGGTCTCTCGTCTATATACTGAATAATAAAGTTAATACCTAAATTACGATGCCTTATCTCAAAAAAAAAAAAATAAATAAAAATAAAAATAAAAATAAAAAACTATGATTATTTTCTTTGTACCTAAACATTTTTTTAAAGATTACAAATTGTTTCAATAATCTTTAGTAATTTTTAACAGATTTAAAACGAAAACATAATTATGTTAAAAGTGTCATTATAATAATCTTCAAACAATAAAAAATCGATTTTCTATAATCTGTAATATTTTTTATTATTAAAGCTTTTTCGTAAAATTTAATAAATTTTCTGTGTATTATTACCAATTCTGTGTATTATTTGTATCATCTCAGTCATTTTTCTAAACGTAAAAAATTTTGAAAAGGAAATCTCATAGATCCTTATTCCAATTTTTGTAGAAATCTTTAATAATTTTCAGCATCCAATTTCGATCTAATATTTTGCTTATTGCATGAATTTTTACATTTTTTTAAACTTAATTTGGATAAAAAGAACCAAAAATAAAATTCATAGTATTTGAAAGATTTTTTATGATAATCTCAAGGCATGAATTCCTTAAATTTCTGTGTACTTCATTATTTTATGTTTAGTTTTTATGCATTTTATATTTTTCTTTAACTTTTAATGTAAAGGGAAATAACTCTAGGTTTATAAAGTAAGAGTTATTTCCCTTGTGCATTAAAAAATTTGAAGCAAATTTTTGTCAGTCTAAAACTATGAAATTATTCTGATAAAGTTTGATTCTTATTTATGTCTTATGAAAGAGACATAAATAAAAACTTAAAAAATGTTTCCTCTCTCTTTAAAAAAACTTACCATGTCATTTCATTCTACAGTTTTTAACTTTCTCTTGAAATTAAATAGGATGAAGTGGGGTTAAATTTTAACTTTTCTGCAATTTTTTGTATTTGTTTTTTTCTTTTCTTTTTTTATATATTATTTCTTTTTTATTTCAATTTTTTATATTTATATTTTTCATTCCTATTGCACGCAGACTTAAATTTATTTTATTTTCACTTTTTTTACATTTTAAAATAATGTTTTTTTCTTATGTAGAGTAGGGTTTCCACTTTGGGGGTTGAGCCTTGGGGTAGACGGACTTTCTCGTAAAAACAAGTATGCTACAGAAATTGCAAATACGAATTTGCTGCCCAACACACCACTGGGTGTAACGACTGATGAAAAAGAATGAGAGTAGAGCCAAGCTTTTTGTTCATACAGATTGTGCAACTGTAAGGAAGACACAAGTTTTCTAGGGCTCACAAGATTTGCACTTCTATTACAATAAAAGAAAATTAACAAATAATTATTTGTGATTAACTTTAATATTATTATCATGTTGAAATAATTTTAACAGCTTTCCGATATAATAGGCTTTTTTAATTGTCACTGGCACCTGGACAAATAAGGTAATACTTTTAGTTTTTGATAATTTTTAAGAATGGAACTGTGACTATATCAGTAAAGATAGATATTGTCGCACAGACAAAATGGGTGTAAAATTATGAATAGATGTGTTCTCATTTTGTGTGTCACTTGCCAAGGTTGGTTGCCTGAGGGTAGAGATGAGCATTATGTGATCTCACAGATTGAAAGGATATTATTTATAAATAAATTTTTTCTGTATGAGTATATTTGTGTAAGTCCATCCCAAATGGAGTCTCAGACAGCTGAGCTGATTTTCTTAAAAATTCACACATTTATAGTGTATGTGTCTTAGAACGTTCTTAGGTGGATATTGTTTCAGAATAACCTTGATAAGTATCAGCAATGGAAAATATCAGCTAAAAACAAATGATCCAATTTAAACAAAATATTACAAACTCTTATGATCTACCATTGAAAAAATTGCCAAAAAGTTTCATAACTTTATAACTATTTTACCATTTTTTGTTTAGAAACTTAAAATTTGATATATGAGTTATTGAAACAGGTGGAATGAATTTAATTTGAGTTTCAATTAGAAAAATATGTGCTAAGGGGTTAAATGCAACCCCAGAGCAAAGCTTGGCGATATTGCTAATTAATTTATGAATAGAGATTGTTTTTCTTTTTAATTACTTCATATTGTCACTTGCCAAGATTGATTCTCTCATAATTCAATTTATTATTAGATGTTGTTTTTGCATCTTTATTATTTCTTATCATTGGGCGTTGTCTAATGTCTTCATATATAAGCACATATAATTTGATTCTTAAAGTCTATGATGTCCGGAAACAAAAACCATGAAAGATTTCATCTTATTCAATATCAAGGAAAAAAAAACAGGATTTTATCCTCTTCTTACAAGTGGTTCTTGAAATGGTCACTTATTTAGATTACTTTTAGGACAATAAACAAATATATAGATTCAATTATGATCATTGTTTTTTATGTTTGTTTTTCTTATTCTCAAACAACATTTAATGCTTGAAAATTCATGTCAATTTGGGCTTTTAGTAATTCCAAATTTTGACCCTTTTTACTTAAAACCAATTTGAAATTGTTTTCTAGATCCAAATACCCCATATATCAAATTTCAAGTCTCTAGACTCAAAATTGGCAAATCAGTTTGGTACACACTATTCTTCCGCCATATACTCAGACAATCTCACTTATATAGATATATAGATAAATAAGATAAGATATTTTTGCTTATTTCTGTCTCTAGTCTAGGTTGAACCTACAACCTCCCAATGATTGTCACTTCAATGGAATACAAGTCATAATTAGTAATGAATATCTTTATTTATTTTTGCCTATTGGCAGGATTGAACCCACAATCGGCAAATGACCATCTCTTAGTATGTAAGAAGCAAACTAAATCTGGATTCAATCTGTTTATGTATTGTTAATAATTATAATTCTAGGATTTATCTGGTGATGATTTTTTTAAATCTCTGCTCATATCGCAATTACTATTTAATGCTATATTTGCCAGATTATAGTTGTTTCTTTTATTAAAAAAATAATTCTACAGGGATTTTTGCACCCTCATCAATTCTGCTTTGCACCCTTGGTAACACCCATGTTCACTGGAACAGTTACACTTGTAGGAGTCACCCAACTGACCCTCTATCTAAATTCTAAAGAATTAGGCCAAAATAATACTATTCTACTTATCTATACAATCACATTGACCCTTTCCTTTTCCTCCTTGTACACCTCAACTTCAACCAAGAACTACTATCCTAGAATTCTCTCCCTCCCTCCTTTCTTTCCCCCTCTCTCTCTATCTCTCTCTCTCTCTCTTTCTGACCAATCCCTCTGATCTGTTAGCACCCACAAACATCTCCAAACCAACAACACGTGTCTTGCCAGTGGCCAGTTTACTTAACTCGGCGTGCTCACCCCATTATGTAGATCCTCCCAAAAAAATCCTTCTTTTAAAGGTTAAAATTTCAATGGTGATCCAAATAAAAAAAAAATACCAAATATTACAGAGCATCATTTTAAATACAGGTTTGGTTATACTAACGTATTTGCTCAGCTATCTGTTAATTGTTCATTAGGTTCAACACAATTTTTTAGATATTCATTTTTTTAGGGCCTAACATGTTTGCTTATTTTTTGTAGGAGTGACTCCTACAAAATAATAAAGTTAGATGTCACATATTTGTTCCGTTTGTGTGACAGTATTCCTAAATTGACTCACCACTTTATTGTCGTTTAAGCCGGTTCATTTAGGCTGAGTCTATTCATGAATGTTTGAGCTGAACGTCTATACTTGTTGTTGAGTCACCACAACCACTCAATCTATTCTCCTCTCTCTTGCAAAGATGGCTGTCTTGTTGACTTATATACTCTCCTACTACAACTCTTCATCAGTTCTCGGTGGTAGGATTGAAATTATACAGCTAGGGATCATCTTCACCTCAAACCCAAGATTATTTTCATGGTTGGAAACCAAATCCATTACCCAATTAGGTAGACTTTCTTCATTGCAAACATAGTGACTTGGTACCCATGTCAATCTTTCTGCAGCAGTTAGAGTTGACGCTTCAAGTGAATGCGAAAAACTCCCAATAAAATCAACATGACTTTAAATAACCACAAATGGTTAATAGGTCGTTAAATACACCCAAACCAAACTGAGTGAATGCAACTTAGAACTTCATTTAGTCATTACCTGAGACGAGTAAGCTCTAAATGACATTGACAGTTCTGACCAGAATATTGAGAATATTCACAAACAAAAATAAAACAACAAATAAAGGGAAATAAATTGTCTATCAAATCGAAAGAAAATAGTCAAATAAATTGCAGAAAAGTTACATGAAATCTAATCCTCACTCAACCAAATGCCGTCCTTAGCAACATAGCGGCCCCGATGCAAAATGCGCCTTGCGACCCCTTTACCCTTAAAAAAACAACTTACTCCCCTTCAGCATACTGGAGTTTTCAAATATATATACATACATATACAATCATATATATATAAAGAAAGAGATAGACAGACAGAAAGAAAGGTGGATTATTAGATGTATATTTCGTGATAATGATTTTCTAATTAATTTTAACAACGAATTATTTTGGCATTTTTTTTAATTATGAAAGATCTGTGCAACCAAGAAGCCTTGCAGCCCCAAAGGAGCTTACGCCCCCCACCACAGTTGCTGGGTCTGCAGGGACCCTAAGCACAGCCCTGTCTTCACCCATTTTAAGTTCATGAGGAAGACAATTAACGCTAGAAATAAATCACATCACTAGTTTCATAATTCTAAAGAAAGGTTAAACATTTGTTAAGTTTTTATCTAGGTCTCTTTTAATCAGAACACAAAAGTAAAATAAAATTATATTCACATAATTCCATAATATTTAACTGTCAAAAATTAGCTTCAAATTTTTAAATACGTTTAAAATATAAGGGAAATAGCTCTTACTTTATAAATACAGAGTTACTTCCCTTGATATAAAATGTTAATGAAAAATATAACAAAACTTCACGAAAAATTAATGAAATTCACTAAAAATTAAAGGAATTCATGTTTTGAGATTAGCTTAATAAATCTTTTAAATACTCTGAATTCTATTTTTGGTTCATTTCGTCTAAATAAAAGTCTAATTTAAAAAAAAAAATTTTAAATTCAATAAACAAAATAATAGATGGAATTGGATGCTGAAAATTATTAGAGATTTCTTTATAATTTGGAATTATAAGCTATTAAATGACTTTTTCATTTTTTTTTACAATAAAAGAGATTACCGAGATGAAACAAATAATATACAGAATTGATTATAGAAAATAGATTAAATTTATAATAATAATGAAATGATTACGGATTATAGAGAATCTATTTTTCTTGGCTCTAGATTATTAATTATGTGAATTAGTGAATGAGTGAATTTACGATTTAAAATATTTTTTAAAATGATATAAACAGAAAAAGAGAAACTTATCTGGTCACAAAAATTAATTTATAACAGAGGATAAAAATAAAAAAAATTAAAACAGAAAATTAATTACACAAAAATTCTGTATTTATTTTAGGTTTTATTTAAAAATTTATATCCATTAAAAAACAACTTAGTAATTATAGCTATATCAGAATTGTTTATGCGATATATACGTATTTATGCAAGTATGTATTTCATGTTTTTGGCAACTGTGGCTTAACTCTAGGTAGAAAAAGGATTTGTAATATTTGTTTATTTGGTTGTTTTTTTTTAGATAATAATTACGAAATACAAATATCAACTTTTAAAAGAACTTTATTCAACTTTATTTACACAATGGGTCTTTGTGTTGGGTAGAAATATCCACTTGAACAGTACGTGTGTCAGCTATGGAATTTCTTGTGGCGCTGATAAACTGCTACTTGTTACTGGCTGGTCAGTGATTGGTTAGAGAGAAAGAAATAGAGAGAGATGGGGGAGAGATGGAGTGGGAGAGAGACGAAAGAACATTTGGATGGTAGTTCTTAGTTGAATTCTTGGAGAAAAATAAAGGAAAAGTTTTTATGTAGATAGCTAGTATATTAATTCTAGCCTACCTTTATGGCCTTTTATAATAGACTGATTTCAAATCCTAATTAAATTGAACTTTGTTATTTTTAGTTGTTATTTTGTTTAGAGAATAAAAAAACTCTCAGCACAAACCTATAGTTGTTATGTCACCAGTTATTTAGCCTTGTTTATAACTGGAGCTTGATCATGAGAGAGTGGATTGCTGTTGTATAAAGTCTATGAAACCCGTAGTTAATAGATTAACTGCTTCTCACCTCACTCGTTGCTGGAACATAGGAATTGATATAGAGAGATTGGCTTTTGTTATTGTATAAAGTTTTTTCACAATAAAAATATTGTCCAGATATTTCTTCAAAGATCAACAGTCATGTGTTTGACAAAACAGTTTAAAAATATGAAGAGATGGCACTTGTTTCACAAGACAGAGTTGCATTCAATTAAGAATGTATGTATGCATATATACTACATATTTATTTATATACTATTATGTATATACGTATGTATATATATATGAATGTTTTCTTTTTATTTTGGTATTTATTCCATGACTGCAATATATTCAACGTTACCATATGGTAATTCTTTGCCCGCAGCCTGAAAAAAAAAAAAAATCTCCTGACTCATGGCATAGGTGAAATATGTGTTAGTTTATATTATGTTTAAATGACCTTCATCTGGAGAATACAAGTTCAATTTAATAAAGAGAAAATATTGTTATTAAATGAAACTAACACATAAAAATGTTGGCTCTTTAGAGTTCCTAGTTTCTATATTATTAATTATAATAAAATAAAAAAAATTGTTTAGAATACAAGTCAAAACTCTCGAACCTGTTGTGGCTTCATCCAAAGATTGTCATATTCATCTTGTTTTCGTTTAGCCTCTGTAATAATAATAAAAATATTTGATAATGTTTATGAAGAACGTACAGAATATTTGAAATAAGATTTTACGTAATTTCTTAATTATGTGGTCGTGTTATAAGCAGCTGATTACGATAGAGCCACAACCAGCTTATTTGGTTAAAGTAGTCTATCTCTGTTTTAATGGTCTTTTGTCTTTTTATATGCAATTTAATCTAAATTAAACCAAACTAAAAAAACAAGTTTTAATTATCAAGTTTAAGTTTGCTTAGAAAAACTTGGTGGGGATTTTTCTTTACTGTATAAAGAAAATAAAATTAGCAACATTTCATTTAAAATTCAAATTTTAGCAATTTATATCCTTGTTTAAAAACTTTAATAATTTCTTAGAATTGAAATTTATTTTGAAAATAATTAAATTGATACAAAAATAGAAATAAATAAATTAGAATCCAGCAAAATTCTGGGTCAATTTATATAAAATAAACCAGGTGTAGCACAAATAGGACCTCCATTCCCCGCAGTCACTCTTTTTCACTCAGTCAATAAAACCAAAAGAAGAACAAGGACTGGTACAGTTTGATATAAATGTCGCAGAAGATGCAAGATTTTCACTGAATTTCATTGAACACTGCAGTGGAATATTCTAGAGACTTTGTTTAGAATTTATCTTCTTCATCAAAATAAAAATCAAATTTGTAAAATAAATAAGTATAAAATTATTTTCTTCAACTTACCATTATTGTTTTCTGTTTTCTTAGAGTTATCAAATTCATCA
This sequence comes from Idiosepius hallami, assembly GCA_034780655.1. Taxonomy (NCBI): domain Eukaryota; kingdom Metazoa; phylum Mollusca; class Cephalopoda; family Idiosepiidae; genus Idiosepius; species Idiosepius hallami. Next base: position 456 of record JAUZSX010305436.1, on the reverse strand, counting down.
TTTAGTTCCTCGTATGTTCCTAAAAATTAATAGAAAATATTTTCAAACAAGTCCTTATAATCATTTACTTACATCATACTTTAGGATGTATTTAATACACTATAAGAAATTGAAAAATAATCTACCAACAAAATAAAAATTAAATTTGTAAAATAATTTGGAATAATATTCTTTTCTTCAACTTACCATCATTGTTTGTAGGTTGGGCTTTCTGTGAGTTGTTAAAATTGTCTTTTATATCATCATACATTTCTGAAAAATAAATAGAAATATTTTCAAACAAGTCCTAATAATCTTTTATCTACACAATACTCAAGAGTATTTAATTCACTATAAGAAATAGAAAAATGAGAATAAAAAAGGGATAATATGCTAATAGAAATCCATGCTGTATGTCTCCCTTCTTCTATTTTTATTTTAAATTGTTTAAATATAAAAAATATAAATGCCTATATA
>JAUZSX010305415.1:0-12692 GCA_034780655.1 Idiosepius hallami | reverse complement strand
CATCTAGGTGAAGGGTAACACCGAATATATAAAGCCCGGGTAAAAGCACGTAAAAATGGCCTTGTGCTAAACTTGGGGGTGCTCACCAAGTAAATATCATAATAATCATAATTCCTTCGAATGAATTGATCTTAAAGATCCGTTCATTAATGCTATATTATTAACTTTATTGGTGATGTTAAACTCGTTAGTTTTATTTGGCATACACGGTAGTACAATACATCATTACTTATGAGCAATTAGTATTGATTTTTTAAAAAAAATTCTTAATCAATTCATTCAATGTATTATTGAAACGTTAATATTTTTTGCCAATCAGTTAGGGGAAGGTCTACTTGATCAAAGCCAAAATTGTAGGTGCCCTTTATATATTTTTTAATTTTATGATTATTTTTCAATTATCGTGGGGTGCATAGAATCTGTTTTGGTCAAGGGATAAAACCGTTTTCAGGTGAAAAAATAATTTCATAGAAATTCGAGAAAATTATATATCTTCAATTATATAGAATTTTAATTCTTAATAGATTTTCAAAATTGTGTTAAAATACAAAAAAATGTTTTGCATTATAAAAACAATAGGCGATTTAAATTCTGAAATGTGACAAATTTTCACCTCGAAAATTCTTTATGAAAAACTTTAAACAAGTAATTTTTTTATACAGTTTTTGGAATTCTTCGGATAGGGCTTGATATGCATACATTATTTTTTTTTTACTGTTGCCTTTATTTTTATCATTGTCATCTTTACAATGTTTTGGAGAGATTTGATATTTTGTACATCTATTTTTCAGACTGTAGTCCTTATCTTTATCATATAACTTTCAGAGTACTTTGGGCGAGGCTTTATAATTTATACATTGTATTTTGGAATACTGTCCTAATCCATAACAATATTATTTGTGAGAAAAAAATTTGTTGTTTTCTTAAGGCAAATTTTAAGTCTTGTAAAGTATATATTAATGAATGATTACAAAATAAAACTACAAATTAGTTTGTATTATCTTTAATACATATAAAAAATGATAGAAATGGCTTCCTATTAATCCCGCCTTTTATTTTCTTCAAGTTCGTTGCTTTTTTATGGCATCTTCGCAATTGTTAACTGAATCAGATTTTCTATAAATTGAATGGAAATCAAGTGGAAAAAATGAGCTTTTTGATAGAATTAAAATGCGCGAATCAAACTAACCAATGAATTGAAAAAGTACCTGTCTGGAGCGGTTAATCTCCGTGTTAATAATCCGTAAGAAAATAATTAAATTGTCTTTAAGTCCAGATGAAAAGCTCCATTCCTATCACTTCATTCATGTAAAATCTATCAAGGTTGAAAACATTAAAATCTATTTTGATATTAATGGGTTATGATTTTTCTATAGAAGTATTGTCCGGTTTTGTTCAGAGGTTGTTTTGCTTCTCTGCTTATTTTAATTTGTGTTCTTTGTAATTTCAAGATTTTTTTTCAAAGAAAACTACTTTAAATTTTTGAAAGCCAAAAATTATTTTTGTAAACTGCAATTCTATTAATACTCCAACATCCTACATTACTGTATCACAGCGATCCAATTTTTTCTTGTTTGACCCGTAAACAGCCATTTTTCTGGCTCAAAACTGGTTCCACAGGTGAAATATTTAAATAAATCAAATTTCAAGTCTCTAAGCCAAAAATTGGTAGTTTAATAGAGTCCGTTTCTCAGAAAATCACACAACGTCACTTTTATAGTAGCACTAGATTTTTTTCAATCGAAATTAAATGGAGTTGTGAAGCGCTTTTTAATTGAGCCATTAAGATTGAAAGCCCCGGGTGGATTTGAATCATAATAACGAATATCTCTTATGAGAAGTTTTATCGGGTAAGTTGAATTTCGATTTACCGGACTTAATTTCAAGCCTTGAGTATGATGTAAAATTGTATCATTACTTAGACTTAACGAGCTTGGCTGGGAACTGTTCCTTCATCTCTCTCACTACCAAGACCTCGCTCCCTACAGGTGTTGAAGTGTTTGGTCCCTTAAAAGCGTACACTAGAGGCACGAAATTTGAAAGTGATCAAGTCAAAAGTGTTGTGAGCAACTGGCTTAGACATATACCGAAGATTTTTTTGTTGTTGAAGGAACACGGAAGCTTGTGAACTGATGGGGAAAAGTATGTAACAATGCTGGGAGTCTACGTTGAAAAAAAGGTAAGCTTTTATCTGCATTAGAAGTCCTTATACTTAAAAAAAATCACCTTATGTATTAAATGACCCTCGAATATTTTATGTCATTAATGCGTTTGGTAAACAAAAAATCAAACATTTCAAAATATATAATCTTTGTTTGGTTTACCTTCCAGCTGTATGTTCGACTATGATTGAAAGAGGCATTTGTCTATATCTACAAGAGAAATAATCTTTTGAGTTATATTACATTCAAAAAGACAGTAAGAGTCGATTTAGTGGCAACTACGCAAGAGGCATGGAGCTATCGTATCTCTAGTTACAATGTTTTCGGTTAAATATTAATAGTAAAATAACAATTATAATCTGCGCAAATGCTTAATCAATTTCTCTTTCAAGATTAAATAAGCAATGAAAATAATTTATTCGTCGTTCTTTTACTTTGGTCAACAAACTATCCACTTTAATGTTTTCTTTTTTTTTAACCTTCATAATATAAGCAGACTACTTATATAAAAGTCGAATGCTTATTCGGTTTTATAGTTTAGCTTGTCTGTGTTTAAGAATGAGTTCTTATAGCAACACAAACAATCGAATAATATTACCAATAATTAATGAGTTACTTCGAATTTGTCAGTTGAAGTAACAAGCGATATCCAATCGCCATCTTGGAAATTTCTTTGTTTTCAATAAATGTGCGACAAGATTACTTTTTTGTATTGTAGTAATAAAAGTAATGATTATTTTGTTGATAAGTTTTTAATCATCATCAGCATCTTATTCTTTTTTTATTCTGTTTTTGTTATATTTTTTGTTATATTTGGATTGTTATTTTCTAAAATCATTTTTCTACATTTTTTTTCTTGTTCTCACATTTTTTTTTACCTTGTTTTGTTTTATGGTCGGGTATTATTTTTTTATGGGGTCTTTTATTGTTGTCGTTTATCGACACAACTCGCAACCAGAATAACCTTTTTATGTGCCTCACATCAATCGATTGGCCGAGCGCTAATTTGCGGTATTAGCTTGTTCTTTGGGGGCGACCAGCATCCGCTTCACTGCACTAATAAGCAGTTTTAATGAACAACTTCCGAAAATTATGAATAGCCATTTTGTTGTTGTTGCTGTCGTTCTTTTTCCTCTTTTACAATTTGTTCTTTCTTTTGTTTTTTTTTTTCTGCTTTCTCTTCTTCTTTTGCTTTCTCTTCTTCTTCTATTTTCTCTTCTTGTATTTTCTCTTTTTCTTTTTCACTTCTTCTTCTTCTTTCTCGTCTTCTTCTTCTTCTACTTTCTCTTCTTTTTCGGCTTTCTCTTCTTCTTTCTCTTCTTTTTCTGCTTTCTCTTCTTTTGCTTTCTCTTCTTTTCTTCTTCTTTCTCTTCTTTTTCTGCTTTCTCTTCTTCTTCTTTCTCTTCTTTTTCTGCTTTCTCTTCTTCTTCTTTCTCTTCTTTTCTTCTTTTTGCTCTTCTTTTTCTCAAGAAAAAAAAAACGAAAATAAAATCTTTCTATTTTGTTCTCTTCTGCTTTCTATTATTCTTTTTCTTGTTCTATCCGCTTTCTCTCGTTACATATTTTTCGGTATTTTATTTTCTTTTTTACTCTTTTTACTTTTTTTTCTCACTTATTCCCTCCCCCTCTCTCCACGGATGTAGGAGGAGCGAAAGAGCCATAATTTTCTTTGATTAAAAAAATAAAGTTTTTATGTATTAATAGAAATCTTTCTAAAGAAAGAAAATATAACAATAATAAAAAAAAATGTTATTTTTCCGGATTTGCTTACATCGTCTACTCACGCCCATTTATACAATTGATTCCGGTGAGTAGATATATTTTGTAGCATAGTAGTTAAATCAACTTTGAAATCATAATTCAGGAGTTCAAATTTAAAGGGTTCCATTGCGTTCATTTAACGATTAATACCCTGTTAGGAAAAGTGTTGTGACAATGTTTTTGTTCTTATAACTTGTAGGGCCATGTTATGTGCTACTGGTACCATGTAACCCAGTACGACATGCCGCATGGTTGGACCACCAGCGACTAAACCGGTTCCCCCACCAGCTTTGTTTGGTAAGGAGGGTGGCTACTCTCCCCGAAGGATCAAAACCAAGACCTTTCAAAGAGTAGATGAACCCCTTTTTTGGTTCAACAGCCGACCATTAAGGCACTTGAGATCATCATGGATTTCTGTTTGGCAGCCCCTACAATCTCTTTTCTCTCTCAGACGTAATGGCATGTTCTTTCCTCTGATGCAGGGAGAGTTCAGGCAAGGAAAGCGCTTGGTCAATGCAAGGACCATCCAAGCAAGCTTAACAGTCCTAGTGAACATCCAAACTGTAACTCTTTTTTTCCTGAGACCTAGGATACCGCTACTCTTACGGGAGGTGAAGCATAGGCGGGTGACACACCACCGGCGACACTGGCCACGCGACGTACGGGCATAGTAGGCGATCCTTAGTCATAAGATCTCATAGTTCAAACTCTAGCATTGTCGGTAACGACAGAGGCTTGCCAAAACAATTACCGTTAGGATTTGAGTGATTCCATTTTTACCCAGGGATGTGGGAAAATGGAACACAAGTCTGGTACTTCGGCGAAAACTATGAAACCTCATATTCGGTTTAATTTGTGAATCACTAATTGAACCTTAAATAGAAATTGTGGGGACTTAAGGGGAAAGCTATATTGTGGGATAGGAGCCAGCTCTGATTCCAAAACTGATTGCTCGTAACAATATTTCAGGTGTGGCAAAAATCAATAAAACTCTATATCCTAACCTTTGGGTGCCATTATGTATAAATACCTATACATATATACATACATTATAGATAGGCAGCGACGGTGGAACATTGGTAAAATCTCGGACTCTGGAATCGTATTACGCGAGTTCAAATCCCAGTCAAAATCATTACTTTCACTTTAGCAGCCTCGGGCAGATTGGATTTGTTAACTCGGGAGAGCAGCTCATCTAGGTGAAGGGTAACACCGAATGTAAAAAGCCTGGGTAATAGCTCGTAAAAATGGCCTTGTGCCAAAGTTGGGTTGGTGCTCACCAAGTAAATATAATACATTATAGATATCAGCACCTGCGGGTGCAGATATAGAGCAATACCCAAAAATCAAAATCAAAAGCCACAATATGGTCATTATATAGACAACACAAAAAGTGTCGGAGCAGATTTGGGTTTACTGTCTTTTCATCCACTGACGTTTCATCATCCGACTATTAATCACGGAAATATAATCACTAGACTTTTAACCACATGGTTTTTTCATCACGTGAACACTTAATCCACCCTGACACCAAGAACTTTAATTACCACAAAGAAAAAAAATTACATTTATTTATGCAATAATGTGATTTATGTAATTGTTTTTATTATGTTAAATTTTTAGGACTTTTGACAATTTTGAGCTTATTCGCTAAAATGGGAATATATATATATTATAAAGAATAATTATCTTAAAAAATTCCAAAAAGTAGACAAATGTAACGAGGTGAAAAAAGTTATTTTTTAGAGAAAACGATTTCAGAATTGCCCAAGTAATCAAAATTCTCAGAGTGATTAAGCGTCAACGTGATGAGAACTCATGTGATTAAAACTCTAGTGATTAATACTCAGGTGTCGGGTGATGAAAATTCCGTATATCCCGACCATGAATAGAAAATCTGAAGAAGGCTAAAAGATAAATTGGCCGAAACGGAATGAATTTAAAACATATGAAGTTGAGGACTACAGTTCGCATAATAATTATTCAATAGATCAATTCTTATTTCAACGATTCTTAAAAAAACAAAACACAATTTGATATTAAGAAGTAATTTAAAAAATATAAAAATGAAGACGATAGTTCGCAAAATAATGATTCAAGACGTACGAATCATATTTTCAATTTTTTCTTCTTTCTTTTTATTTTCCTAGGATATAGGATGCAGGTTCATAAGTCTATTTCTCTCGACATTTTTCATTCTGTAACCTACCTATAGTTAGGTTGGACGAAAAAAACATTAGCCAAACAAATGCCAATACTTTCCCGAACACCTTACTATTTCCCCTTAGCGCAGATGTTGCATATTTGTAATAATTTAATACCAACACAATTAATTTAACCATTATTGGTTACAGTCGATATTTTTGCTGTAAATAAAAAAGCTAATTTGTAATTTGTCTGATTTTGGGGAAAAGGTAGTTAAAATTTCAGCATCTAATTTGTGGATTAAAACTGAAATAACAAACTAATCAATGAAACAAAACTGTCCTTGGGAAAAGTCACAGAAAAAGTTTTTTATGACTTTATACATATTTTTTTCAAAATATTACACCCAGCCCCTTTGAGGGTCAATATTTTTTCTGGTGACCACACGGTTAAATAGTTTTATGACCGCTTTTAATTTTTCATTCAGAGGCTTTAGAGCAGTCACGTTTACGGACAAACGAGAGGACTGCAAACAAGCAAGCGATTCTTGTGGGCTCTTTTAGTATTATATAAATTGCACCCCCTCCCGCATCCAAAAATAATGAGTAATCTTTATCAAAACATACAAGTTAGTGCATGTAACCTCTTGGCTTAACATAATCCTCGAAAAGTTCAACTAGCTGTCAACAGAAGTGTTGAGACAGGCTTGGGACAAAATCGAAAAGGATCAATTGAGAAATTGAATTGTGCTTCTTTCTATGTTCTAGACAAGAGGATTATTTAATAAAATCTTCGTCTCGAACCAATGACTAATTAATTAAAATAACGAGGATGATAATAAGGACTTTAATCATAATGTCTCTTGAAGCTTTCCAGATTATGAAATGATCAAATAAAAGCCCCTCGAAGCGAGAGAGAGGGAGAGGATGCACGAAGAAGTTTAAAGGCGGAAATTTAATTTATAGTATTCCCTTGAGATTATTATCATTATTAATTAGTGGTTTCTGAAGGACTTTCCTATAAACTATTGGTCCTAACAGACACTTTACGCAGGCCTGTAAATAGGCCCATTGCGATTATTCACTGTAGGTTATTTATTCGATCTGGCTATCTATTATAGTCTGCAAGTCTCTCTGTCTGCTTGAGATATTTAGCCAGTTTCCTTATTTTCAACCTATCAACCATTGATCTGATTGAGATACAAATACTTCGAGATGCGACGAAAATTTTCGCTAGATTTACGCCTTGAGATACGACGGTCTACTTTTCCAAAAAATTAAAAATCGTCCATCATCGGTGGATAGGAGTATTTTTGTTCTGGTAATAACAATAACAAGTCTTTTTTATTTTTCATTTTTAGGGACGAATGAAAAAACCTAAAAAAATTATATGAAAGCTTAAAAACCAATTTTCGCTTATCTTAACCTTGTGTGTGCAGGTTACCTTATTCTCTCTGCCTCCATCCTCCTGGCATGCATCTCGTTCGCTATTAGCGCTCGCTCAGCTGTTGAATACTATTCAACTTTTCATTGTTTTTATAACCATTTATTATTTTAATATATATACATATTGATTTTTTACACTATAATTCCAATAGGGTATATGATTTTTAGTTATATATAAAGCAATTTTAAGTACAATTTTATGATATTTTTGTCAAATTTCTTAACGTTGGAACAGGTTCAGTTTCTTTTAATTTAATTTGAAATAGTTGCTTTAGTTGCTTTGAGAAACGATTATTTTGAAAGGCGTCGGCGGGCATGGAACGAATTTAATTCGTATCTCAACGTATTTCAGTGATTGCTTCGAGATACGATTTTCTAAGATACGACAGAGGTTATGGAATTAATTAAATTCGTCTCTCAAGTTATTATTCTTTTATAATGAAAGTTAGTTTAGGTACCTTGTTGGTTGAAAAAGTGCAAAAGATTGGACTGCCCATGAGTGGAGGATAAAATGACCTTGAGGCAGCAAAAGTATGCGTTTACCTGGGTCAACAAATAATCTATCCTCATAAAAATATTAAATGGCATAGCTCAGACCATGTCGGCGTGCATAAGGAACAAAAATCTGTCCCAGACAGACTGCCTTTATATCATAGAATAGTAAAAGAAACTAATTCAAATAATTATTCTACTCAGTTAACGAACATCTAATCGAAACCGAAGAAATTTGAATATTGACAATATTGATATTACAAAAACAAATTAAAAGATTAAAAGGTAAAATTTATTAGATTATTTTTAAACCGCGAAGTAAAGCCAAGTCAACTGCGTTCACTAATTTTATTCGTTTTTCACGATCTTTTAGTTTCTAAATTCACCATAAAGCCGTACTACAACACGTCGTTATAAAAACCTAGGTTCTAAGTTACATAAAAGACATGGGAAAGAAAATATATAATTTTCTTTATAAATCTAGAGTTTATTCTTCAATCTTTTGTGAAAGTTGATGAACATATTCTGATAGCTGAATAATGAGTTCTGTTAAATCTGGTTTAACTCTTAATTTTCGAGAAAGAGACAGAAATCAAACAAATACATTGATAAAATAAAATTGAATGAATATCACAGTTTTTCTTACGTTTAATAATAGTTCATGTATCTGTCTGGCCATCTACTAGTCTTTGCTCTAAATTGTGATTAGTGATTTTATCCTGACGAGTTTCGAGTAGTCTTGGAATCATATAAAAGTGAAACGAAACTGTTGATCTTTTAATATATTAATAATATTGAATACAACCACCTATTCTTAATAAATACATTTACAAAACATCCCAGGGAGGGATCCATTAAGATAAGGCTTCATAATCTGTGTATTCCTTTTTACGGACTATTGCTCTCATCTTTCTAATTGTTCTACCAGATTTCGGGCACATAACACCGAGCTCTGCTTCCGTTGATAGCCGTAACCAGATAGGAATATCAGTCTTGGTACTGCATCCCCTGTAATAGTTGTTGTATCACCAGGTTTTTTGCTAGCTAATCCTCTGGCCTATTCGGGTAGAATTTTAAAAACCGTTTTCTTCAGACGATGATTATCTTGAACTATAGAAACTCAACACCTCTATCCACTGCGCAATTGCCTCTGTGGTGGAAGAATTACTAGAAAGATGAAGACAACAATCCGCTAAAATGTATACATTTTTCAACTCTTTTCAACATAAAGAAGATCTTAATGAAGCCTTGATATAATCCTGAACATTTTTCTGCACTTGTTCACATTAATGCAATCTAGTAAAACTAAAGCAATTTAATAAAATTGCTTTATTAACTTTTTGTGATATTCATTTATGTATTTTGTTTGTTATCGTTCAAGGTGTTTGCCTAAGAATAAATTGCTTTTAAATGATTCTAACAAATCAAAAGATCTTGTATTAAATATATTACGAGGAACATTATATAAGATAAACAAAGACTTGATTTAAACTTATGTTAATCCATCTTATACAAAAAAATAATTAGTGTTTGTCAGCTGCTATCAGCGTTTTGAAAAACTGTCTAAACACGTGGTATACTATGTAATTAATATGCTCCATAATTAAAAATATATATATTAGGGAACTAAACAAATGCTTCAAAGAACTTGTGATTAGTTTGAATTGAAATCAGGAAAATTAAGAAGAATTAATCTTTCCGTCCGTGAAATTAATTAAACTTTCTTTTTCATGTAGCCGCTCTAGATACAAAATATACCTGAAAAATGATTAGGATTAGGTTATTTTTGATTAGATTGGATTTGTTTTCCAATTATCAACCATGGAGAAAATTTCGACCAGCAATCTAACCCCTCTGCATGGTCAAGTGAATGAGAATATATGGAAAATGTAAATAAAAAAATAACCAATAAATTCAAACTTGGCAATTCTATTTCTACAAACTCTAAAAATAGAAAGTCTACGGATTAGGCAAATATATAATTGGCAAATTACCTATTTATAATTTAAATATTTAAATTTTTTACATCATAATATTCAAAAGACTTTGATGGTAACAAGACCTAATGAACAAAAAAAAAAAAATAATAATAAATGTGCCCCGAAGAAGGAAAAATTCGAAACGCGTCGGCATTGAATATATTCTTGTTTTTTCTAATTAATTTTTCTATCACATATCGTCGGAATTCATTTCCCATATATACGTGTGTTTATGTGTACGTGTCTTGGCGATGTATGGGTTAGTTAGTAGCGTGTCCGACTAATTTTAACGAAACTCCGGTTCGATCCTCGTATTAGAATTTTTTCCCCCAAAAGCTGGAAAGAATTTAAAACATGAAGATTTACAAAACTACTTAATCTAAACCCTTAAAATTTGACATTAAGATTACTCAGACATGGATGAACTTTTTAAATTTGTTTTCAGCAGAAAATTTGGCAGCCAAGTGGTCAAAGTGGAAAGATTTGACTGTTGCTGTTTTTAACAAACTAACCAACAAATTTGGGGATAAAAGTTTTTTTGAACCACGGAAACTATTAATTGGCGTTGATCCGGAAAAATAATTAATAAGGGTCAATATTAGGAATTACAGCGCCCGGGCAATAAGAAAATATCATTTTAAAGCAAAGTCTGGAAAAAATCATCAATTAAATAGAAAAATGCGAGCATGAAAAGTAATGTGGTTATGACTTAGAAAAAAATGTTATTAAAATGGAAAAAAAAAGACAAGATATTCTAGTAAAAAATAGAATAAATTTATAACTTAAAATATTGCAGTATAAAGAAATTTTTTTTTATTCAATTTTTTTTATATTGCACAAATTGCATTTTTTTAAAACTCATAGCTGAAGGGAATGTCGAGATTCACACCTTTTCCAAGGGTACTAGTCCACTTATGAATGTAAATGGTATGAGGAGGATTTGAACTCTCTTATTATGATTCCGAAAATCTGATGCCTACCCACTGGGCCAAATGAACTCCTCTTAATCAAATGCAATATAATAATTTGGTAGAATTAAAAATAAAGAGTAATTTAAACCTTTAGGCCTGTAGTGTGTTGTAGCTGTTTTCTAGGACAGATGGTTGACAATACTTTTGTATAAATATAGACTTGAATTATAAATATTAAACTTTGCCTGGTAAAATTTTTTTTCCCTTCTTTTTCTAAATAGGTCGAGAGAAACTTATTTTTGCTGCTAATTATAGTGATTGAAAAATGATTGCACTTGAAAGAATTCCACCCAACAATAGAAAAACAAATCTTGTTTACAAAACAAAGAGAAAAAATCCTAGGCATAAAAACAGTAGAAAAAATAAAACTTATTTTTAAGCAAAACAACCCATTAAATCCTTTTCAAATTCAGTTGTCATGAAACAAAAACATTAGCTTTCCACGGCACGTTCACCATTGTTGCTTTAGTAAAAAATCTTTTATATCACTTTTCTTTGTTCATGTGACATTTCCCTCAGTAAAATTGATTTAACGGTAATTTATCCAAAATATTTCAGTAATAGTAGTGTTATTAGTAATAATGATAGTAACAACAGTAATTCAGTAGTCAGGCCTTTAGTCCGTAATTTTGCAAAGTGAAAATAATCTGTTGAATATGGCTTCCTAAAATAGGGTGATTTATCTCCTGTATGCTTGCTGATTGGTTAGGTTTTAATTTACCTTCTGTATTTAATGAGATGTTCCAATCTCGGTGTTCATACCCCCAATCATATTAGATAAAAATAATGCAATAAAAACTTGTTTTTTTTTCTAAGTTGATTTGTCCCACCTTATTTTGAGTTGAAATACTTGTCTGTTCTTGATCATAATTTATTCTCTTATCAAATAACAGGACTATTATCAGCAACGGCAGTAAATCCAGTAGTCAGGTCTGTGGACCACACTTTTGCAAAGTGAAAAAATCTGTTTAACTGGACTTCTTAAAATAGGGTGAATTATCTCCTGTATGCTTGCTAATTGGTTTGGTTTAATTTACCTTCTGTATTTAATGAGATGTTCCAATACTTGCAATCATACCCAGTAGTACTAGTAAACCAAAAAAGATGCTATAATTTTCAAAATAATCAGCCTTCATTCTACCCATTCCAAAACAATCAGGCTTCATTCTACCCCTTCTAAAATAGTCAGCCTTTATTTTACCTTTTCCAAAACTGGTAGACTTTACATTATTTTATTTCCTAATTTAAATAAATTTACAATTGTTTAAACTTGGGAAAGATTTATCAACCAAAAGTGTCATCATGATTTATAACTCAATTCAGCTTATCACAATGTTAGTTTTTTACTTTTTAGTAGGACAGTGACACCATTTGACTCCTCTAAATAAAAAAATGGAATATTCCAACTGCCAAAGAACCATTTTTTTCAAGTTGGTCTTATAAAAATATAACAGTGGCTAGTAGTAGTTTTTTTTTTTCCATTCCAGGCATGGGCCGTATTTTGAAGGAGATACGGTCGGGCCACCCACTGAAGGGATATGTTGAATTTGAGGCCTGAAACCTTTTGTGACGTGGGCTTTCAACACTGATGACATTGTAGGAATGTACCTAACAGACTCCAGGTCACTACTATCATGCTAAAAGACATTGTTTATTAACCTCCCCACTCCTCTTAAGAACATATCACCAAAATCTTTCCTCTTCTACTATTTCTCTCTTCCCCTACCAAACTCTCTC
>JAUZSX010305376.1:0-12694 GCA_034780655.1 Idiosepius hallami | reverse complement strand
CCCCCAGATACTAACCTGGGTATTTTCTTGCCCGGCGCAACATACAGTACGTGGTTTTCGTAAATGGTCACCCATTAGCTACTGACCACGCTCGACGTTGCTTAACCTCGGTGATCTGACGGGAACCGGTGTTTTAACGCGATATGACCGTATATATATATATAAATCCACGTATGTCTCTCTGTGTAGTTTTTTTTTCTAGTGGTATTATACCTTCACGTATGAATAGATATTCAAGAATGAATTTGGTTTAAGAAAATGTTCCGAAAACAATATATTCTAAGTGATCAATGATACCTATTATGTTAATCAAAAACACAATACATTGACATTATTTATTTTTGGGGGATATTTTTAACTTGTTTCAGTTTAGTTGTCTCTACCTGGTATTAGCAAGCAATCCTTTTGTTTATTTCCAATTCCCAAGGATATCTTTCCTAAATTAGGGTTCCTCATTTAGTTTCTTTTGTTCCGCCCGCCTCGTTTCTCGTAATAGCAATTCAACTTAAATAACCCCGGCAAAACCAGGCCCCTTTTACATCTAAGAAATGCTAACGCGATCGAATAGTTTGTTGGACGCCTAGGAACATACAGCGCCGAAAGAGGCCTTTGTCCAACCCGGACGCCACTGTTGGCCATGCTAGGTTGCTACGTGCCAAATTTCAGAGGAAATCCTTGGCAAAAGGGCCTAGATCTACGACTTGCCCTCGTGCCAGTATCAAGATCGCTGCCTGAGGAACATTATCAATAATAGGCTACATTGTTTATGGACAGATATCTTGCTGAGACGTTCTGTAACAGACAGGTGGGGTAGAGGGCTTTGCATTAAGTATAGTAACACATATAGGTGTAATAAATACGATTTCAATGGAGAAATGTCGTTTGGCCTAAGGTAGACGAAATAATAGTTCGATATTCAAGCACAGAATACTTTCTGCCAATAATGTGCAGTTACCAAACTACTGACATTTATTTATAAACGAGTTTGCGTATATGTATTTTGTTTTGTGTTTTAGAATGTTTATTAAGTTGCCTTATTTAATTTATAGATATTCAGTTGGGATATATGCTCCATTACATACAGTTCTATAAACTTGCAACATAACCTTTCGTTGCTTGTGCAACTCAAAAATGTTTCGATATGGCAAAAATACATACATGTATATATGTTAAGTAAAATTTGAAAATATAAAAATCCAAATAAAGATAATAATATGTAAAAATACGAATGAAAAAACATGTATTCTTACATATATATGTATATATGTACGTACATTAATCATCAAACAATTAAACAAAGACCAGGTTTTTACAATTTATCTTATTTCATAGCTAAACATGTATATATAAATATATAGAGAGATGAATGAACCATATTTATTACAAATCAACATTATTATCAATAAATAATTTTGAAATGTGCTTATATTTATTTAACTATGTTAATTTGTAACAAATATGGTACATACATCAACAAACATCTGAATTTAAATATAATTTAATACATAAGTATTTATATATGCTCTTCAAAGTAATTTGATAGAGCACTTTTAAGTTGTAATTGTCTGTTGTTATTAATGTAGCATTAAGCAAAGCCTTTCCTCCTTTCACAAAGGTTCAAAGTTGAGCACTTTTAAATGACTATTATATTAGTATATAATAACAACAGTGGCTAGTAGTAGTTTCTTTTCCCTTCCAGGCATGGGCCGTATTTTGAAGGAGATACGCTCGGGCCACCCACTGAAGGGGTATGTTGAATTTGAGGCCTGAAACCCTTTGTGACGTGGACTTTCAACACTGATGACATGCCTGGAGTTTTTTGGCACCTAGAGGTGTATAGAAAATCGAGTATGTGTTTCAATTTAGTGAGACAGCTGTACTAATCTATAAAAGCGGTTTCGAACCTTTCATTTTTATGAGTGACAAATAATTTTGCTACCATTCTAATTTCAAGAGGGATTCTAATCTGTATAATACGAGCTGCAAAACAAAATCTCTCATTGCTCGTTAAAGTCATAGTTATGCTTCACAATATTTTTTTTACGGTTTTAGTTTTAATCTTGGTGATACTCATCCTTCCCTAATCTATTTTTATTTATTATCGAATTTTGATGTTGTAGGGGATTCCGAATCAACAACTATCTAAAAACACTCCCCAGACACAGATAGTAAGTGAATTCTTAAGAAAATTGACCCCAATCGTTTCGGAGTCTGCAGGTAATACTTAGACACAGAAACTCTGAAAAAGATTCATTTACTCATTCAGGGACTTACCACTAACGTAATTAAGGAATTCTATTATATAGGTAAATAGTATATGCTATTTTATAACAAATTAAGTTTATTTTTCTTTATTATAAATCCAATGTTATTACTATTTTATTCTAAATTCATTTCTAATGCTTTCTCTACAAAATTCATTCCTTAATCTGTTTCTCTGAGGTAGTTAAGGAAGACTATTACATAGGAAAGCAGTAGCATTCATAAATAGATTTTAGGAATCTGAATCATCTTATTCACAAGTTTCATTTTTAAAGTCGAAATTTTGAGAACATTATAGAATGTTTGATATTATATGATCGATCATGCCAGAACACAATCAAAATGCTTATGTTCTTCATTTCTATTGCATTACATTTATTACTTGTTTACATTTGGTTATTAAACAATAATCTCTAAACATTTCTCTGTTTTATGTGCTAATTTAATAAAATAAGTTATGATTAATATTTGAGATAAAAGATTTATACATAAATTGGTTTACATTATACAGACAGCCAGTTAAATGTTCAGGACATTACAAATAGAAAAAAAAACTGATTTTTATGTCTACATAGCTATTAGAATTGAAGCACATATCGTATTTGGAGAAATGGCAACAGTTCAAAATGGCGAATTATTTTGGAATATATCTATTTCATTGAATAATAGAAATTTGGCAAAAATCCGAAAATAATGTCTCTGTCCGATGTTGAGTTCAAAGATAGTTGTTCAGTGTTTATTTTATTTATGTTTTTTCTTCTTTGTATTTAATACGGAAGAAAGTTTGAAAATCACCTGATTATAATTGTAAAATATATGTATAAGTGTTGGCAATGTCGGTTTCTTAAAAATAAGGAACAAAGAAAACGATCGAGAAAAAAATGACCAAAGTAAATCTTTTGGCACTGAAATTCATATTCGTTTAAGAATTCAGTGCGCCTCCGTGAATTTAAATTTTGTATCGATCAGTGAAAAAGAAAATGTGAGGCCATTTTCTTTTTCCTGGCTAGTTCAGTTATATTTTTCCGTTTGTTTAAATTGAGTTCTGTGTAAATTATCCATTAAACTTCTTCGTTATGAAATATTTCTGATTATTTAAATTCTGAGTAATTGCGTCTCTGCATATCAGCATGTTACAATAGCAATTTAATATCAAAATGATAATAGTAAATTTGAAAATTGATTTATTTTGAACATGATGAAATAATCCGCTTTAAAATGAAACAATCGAATTCAAAATGAATTTAGCAACTTCAAACAGAAAAACAACTGCAAAATTAAGAATTATCAACTTATTTTAAGGTTAATTGTTTCATTTTCAACTTGATTATTTCTAATTTTGAAATTGATTTCCTATTTAAAATTGAATATTAATTTTGGATTTGAATAATTATTTTACTGAAAAGAAAATGTGTTTTAGATTTATTTTTTTTAATTTTCAATCTGAAAAGTTATAGTTTTTTCCAAATTAAGGCCTTTTTAAGAGTAATCGTTACTATATTTACTGACGGACGAGGTCACCGTTAACTGTCAGAACATGACATACCAGAGCACATCAAAAACTAGAACAACTATCCAACATTATTTCTCTCTCTCTCTCTCCCTCCTTCACTCTCACTCTCTCTCTCTCTCTCTCTATCTCTCTCTCTCTCTCTCTATATATATATATATATATATATATATATATTAGCAGATTCTATTGGCAACATATATTTATAAAGCGCTTTTTTAAGTTTATGCAAAATTAACATAATCTAGTTGATTACTTGGTTAATATTTGAAAGGGGCTTTTTTTTTTAAATCGAGTATATGACGTGAACGTGTCAGTGGTGTGTGGTGATGAATTTGAATTATGAAACTTTAACAGTTAAATGTTATCATGCAAATGAATATTTTGTGAATCATAAAATAAAATAAAAACTTATATTGAATAATCAGATATATATTTTAATGAATTTTTTTTTTCGATAGTTTTAGTTTTTTTTAATAGATTCAATTATTTTAGTTAAAAATAATTTTAATAAAAAATTAATATATAGATTAACGATAAAGTTGTTTTCGCTGAATGGGTTTTATTGAAAGTGTCCCTATTTCAAATTGAATTGTTTTGTTTTGGTTTTTTTTTCATATTTACAAGTAATATAATATTGATTGTTTTATTAAAGCTTCTTTTAATTCAATCTTTCCGAACGCGATATTTTCTTAAATTGGTTTTGATTTTAAATTACGGATGCTAACTCCAGCTGTTGGTGTGTTTATAAGAATGTTGTGTCAAACAGTTTATTTGTGTAAAAGCTTAAAACCATTATCATATTTTTTTTTTAATTTTGTTATTCTATGAATAACTTAGTGAGTTGAATCTATTCAAAAAAGTTTTTCTTGTGTTGTTTTGTATTTGCAGTAAGACGTTCATGACCAGCATGAATTACTTATTTTTTTAATTCTTAAAAAAAAAATAAACTCAGGAATAAATTGTTTGAATAGCCTTTAGATTTTTCTTTTTTTTTTATTAAAATTAGGCATTCATTAATTTGTATGGAATTTATTTTAATTTTTATTTGGGAAATTGAAAGAAAACTATTTAAGAAACGGCAAATTGTGTGAATAAGAAATAAAAAGACAAAACAAAAAAAGAAAGTCTTTACAAGTTATCACGATTGAATTCCAAAAGAGATTATCATACAAATCACGAAGTGAATATTAGCTTTAAATCTTACAAATATATTGACTTAGAGTTTAATGTTTAATTTTAGCATCGATAAGTACTACAAAACCAAGTTGATGCCAAATAAATTGTCGGCTTTCTAATGAAATAAATTATGGTAAATTCTTTTACTTTAAACTCTTAAAAGGACAATATATCGGCCTGGGTAATCCTAGACAGAGTACAGGACAGCAGCTGCATTACTAACTAGCTTATCAAGAACGTTTTATTACAGGACCATGAAAGGGCAAAATATGGTCTCAGTCAGTGTCCAAAGGATAATGCATTTTAATTACTTGAATAGTGTTGTGTATTAATGAGTTTTAGATGAGTTAATTTCTTTAAATTGAGAAATAATAGTTTCCCTAAATATCTTCTAACTTTCTGGATCCTGAACGGCCACTATATCAGCCCTTGCGACTTGGCGAATAAGACGACACAGCCGATATCTTTGCCTTCCATGGTTGACTAATTGACAATTTTTCTAATTGTCATTTTCACTAGTTACCGTAATTAACGCTACGGTCTACAAGATAATCAAAATAATTAAAATTTTAGTGTTTTTATTGCCTTTCTCTTTAATGTCGTTTTTGCAAAGTTACGCATTATCCACGCATTGTAGTGCATCTATTTTTCGGACTTTTGATTTCATTCCTATTTTTCTTAATTACACCACGTTGTTTTTTTTTGTTTACTTGGAATCAGAAAGCATCATTTCATAAACGATAGTCTAATCAAAACATTGAAAATAACCCGCTATTAAATCCACCGATATGGAAAGCTTTGGTTTGTTACTCATGACACTGTTAGAGGCTTAAGTTTTAGAAATTTGTTTTTATTTTTACACTTAGTTGGATTTCAAGAGCAGGCTGAGCAATCGGTCAATGGGACCGTTTCCGAGGGTCCATCACTGAAAAGGACCCTTCTAGCTGCCAAATTAAACTATTAAGGATGTCTTCATTAGATACTCTAATACATGCATACATTCTTGGGTCAACTCACTTTCCTGCACATCATAATGTGTATCTAATCGCTGTAGCTGATAGCTGGATATAATTGAGCCAGCATGCACATATCACCTGTTGCACAAACTCTGTATCTGACACTTAACAGTAATAAAAACGAGAGAACGTTGTACATTCTGCTTCTCGGTCCATCCTCGGTGCGATCAAAATATTCAAATTCAGATAATGTTAAAAGCGTATTAAATAAAGGCAACGTATTTATTGGTTGTTCCTAGGGTCTTGTAAAAAACCTCGATAAATAATGTTAAATTCCATTAAATAAATAATACTAAAAGGCCCCTGGGACAAAATCTTGTGACGATAACAACAAACTTATCCAGCAGGTAACTGAGTTAAGTTCAAGCTATTAAATCTGTTGTGTTATTATTTATGTAAGACGCCGGAACAAGATTAAGAAGGGACTTTGGCGTCAGGAGAGACGACACCTGAGATCACGTTACGGGACAGAGAGAAAAAGGGACGACAGAATGAACGACGGAGGTGGAGGAGAAAGCAGTGTCTCTCTGTCGTGGCGGTCGTGAAGATGGGAGAGGGCCGGCGGGCCGACCGACCGGCCGAGCTGTTACTGTGAACTGAACTGTTTGAGACAATAAGTCTACTCATGTGATTGTACCATTTTGTACCGTTCGCAAAGTCTTCATTTATCCGTAATACATGTTTGTTTGTTCTCGAAACGAGCTGTTGTTGTTATTTTGTTTTCCCCCCTGTGACAGAGTTCAGGTCGAACTCCCACCATTCAATTACAAAATCCAAACAAAACAAATCGGAATTATAAATTTCCTCTTATATACCAAAATTTAATACCATAACTTGATTATCCTTAACAATTTTTTTTAATAAAGAGTATCTTTAAATTTTTGAACACTTGAAATTGCCAAATAAATGTTCCTCATCAAGATTCCCTAAAGTCAGCCTATAAATTTCTCGAACCCCAACTGTGTGAATGTAGCAATAAAAAGGATGAAGAAGGTAGTTGGAAAATTAAATCTTTATACGGGGGCATGTGCTACTGAGCTGCATTGATACTGTGCATCACCGAAAAAAACACTACCAAGTATCTAACCTGAGAGACCTTTTCAACGAAACAGACCATAATGAAATTATATCCTTCTTAAAAGAAATAAAACTGCTTAACAAAATATAAATAAACCCAACCACATACCTTCCATAACAAAAAAACATAGCTGAAATTCACATTATAGAAAGAAGCAAAGAAAAACTACAACAAATGATCTAACAACATCTACACAATTGCCAACAACATTTACAAATGTGCCAACAACATCCACACAATTGTTTTTTTTAAAGTGTTTTTTTTAAATAAAACTTTCTTTTTTCTTTTGTTTTTTTCTTTGATTATTTAGAATAATGAGCGAGATGATATTGTAAGACTCCCATTTGGAACAACAGCTGACAGAGTTATCATCAAGTTTTTTCCAACGAAAGATGTTTCTCAAATGAAAGTGACAGTCTCTATGACCTCATGCTTTGAACTTCAAAGTAAGTCCAAAAATCTATTTGCTCTACTGTGTTTATAGTATCCTTATGCTTAAACAGGTTCATACCAAATTTATTAGGTTTTTTTAGAATCCTTAGGACGAAGCTTGGTAATAATGATAAGGAGTAAAACAACAGTCTAAAAAATAGGTTACAAATTACCTTCAGATTCTTTGGATGAGGCTTCATAATTTGTTGATCTATTTTTTGGACTGTTGTTTTCATTCTTATCATCTTACCATCAGATTCTTGGGATGATGCTTGATAATTTGTACTTTTATTTTTTAGACTGTTGTTCTCATCTCTATCATTCTTATCTTCACAATTCTTGAAATAGGGCTTTAATTTGTACATCTATTTTTTGAACTGTTGTCCTCATCCTTATTATTCAGACCACTAAAATTTGCATATGCCTTCCTATATAATAGGCTACTTTAACTACCTTAGAGAAAAGCTTTAGAAATGAAGTTAGTATAAGAAAGCATTTCAAATAAACTTAGAGGAGAAAAGCATTAAAAAGCATTAACTGCTTTCCGATATAATAGGCTTCCTTGATTACCTAAGTGGCAATCCCACAGTGCTCAGAAAAAGCCTGACAATATTTCTAGTTATTTATATAAACCAGTGGTTTTCAAACGTTTGTTTGCCAGTGCCCTCTTCACCGCTGGACGAAAAATACCAGCGTCCCCCTTTTCTAATGAACACCTTAGCAACGATACATGTAGGAAAATATATGGTGGAAGTATACAGGTACAAACATCTATTTGCAATGACAGGGGAATGCTTAATTAAATTGTCTTATTTTTTCCAGCCTTTCTACCAACTCCAATTGAACATTTTACTGTAATTGCTTTAAGGTCCCCTTCACAATTTTAACGCCCACTCATCGATTATTTACTTGCCAGTGCCCCCCTAAAAGTTCATATTGCCCCCCCCCCAGGGGCCGGTATCGCCAACTTTGAAAACCACTTATATAAACCAACTACTAGAACTACTATACCATGGATTTCGATAATACATAAAGAAAACTGAGAGGTCCACTAGACAAAAGGTTGTGACGGTAATACTGAAAATAAGAGTAGAAGTCCAAATAATTTGAATTGATCATCGTCATCGGCGGTCACTCGTGTTCGAGTATGACTGTCCTCCGTTTTGGTCCCTGTGGACCCTTTCGGGAAGACGCCCACGCGTGATGTCTTTTAACGTGGGGAGACTGATGCACCTGCAGTCACCACACAGACCCTTGGTAGAGGAGAGGACCTGGTTCCAATGGCATGGAGAGAACCACGACGACTGGAGGCCACCCTCTGTTGCAGCCTTTGTCCGTCTTCAGTGCCGTTGTGTCATTGTAGACATCATCCGCCACATCCGCCCCTGTATGACCATTACCTAATTGTCAATGCATAGAAAAAGAGTCCTTCATAACAGATGGTTCCTGATTACGGCAGTTGCATAGAGCAGGAACAATTTCTTAAATGATTTTGTATTAGTAACTAATTAATAAAAAATAATTTTTGAATCAATATTTAATTTTTGATTTTTGTTTTTTAGAGTGGATTTACTGCTTTACACTTGGCTGCCCAGAATGGACATAATGAAAGCTCAAGAGTTTTGATTTACGCTGGTTGCCTCACAGATGCAAAAAATAATGTAACTTTCATTATTTGAACTTTTCTCATCTCTTTATTGTTTGTATTTACTATGTTTCAGCCTAGATGTCTTTCATCCTTCATCAGGGTTTGCTTTAGAGTATCTAAATCTATGTATGTATACATAAGGTGAATCATGAACGAAAGGTCAGCTACAGTCATTCGTAACCTTTCCATTGATATTTGCCTAAAATTACATGTAATTGACTAAAATTTGTATTGATAGGCTCAATCACTTTACCACCACAAAAAAAAAAAAAAGATTGTTTATTTGGTTGGTGTTTACACCATATCAACCTTTATAATAATTCAATGCTAAGAATAATAATTTTTTTCAAAAATGTCTTTCAATTGGTAATACAATATTTAAATAACACAAGTTCCACTATTTAAGCTTTAGCTAGAGGAAATAAGGGGATTTATACTTTTTCCAAGGATATTAGATTAAATGTAAAGTCCTGGAGTAAGAAACTGGGACCCAAATCCCTGGGTCCTTTTTATGGGGATTGAAAGGAGATGAATTATTTCAGTAAATTCTTTAATTGTTTTCTTGATCTTTTTTTTTTAGTATGGAGACACAGCTTTGCATACGGCTGCTCGTTATGGGCATGCAGGGGTGACACGTATTTTCATAAGTGCTCGATGTGCATTGAATGAACAGAATAAGGTAAGAATCAAACTCATATTTATGCAAATTCTTTTTTTTTTATTTTTCCAAACAAGATTGACAATTAATTAAGCATTGTTAATTATTATTTCTAGAAAATTAATGATAGAATTACAATAGAAATTGAACTAAAAAACACTATTTGTAGAAGTCTTAAAAGGTTGCAGTGTGATGAAACCAAAAAAAAAACACTTTTTCTTCCAAATTATAATTTTAAATAATAGAAAATGGCAATTCTGGCACCAGATTTGTTCACTGCTATCACTACTTTACTGATTTACGGTCAAGTTGCGTTGGAGACGCTGGTTCCTGCTAGATCACCGAAGTTAAGAAACATAGAGCCTGTTCATTACTAAGATGGGTGACCACTTAGGAATATCAGGTGCTGTACTGGTCCTCCAGGTTGGAGGTTAGAAAAGGACTAACAATCCAATTCTGTTAAAGAGAGAATGTTACAGAAACCACGACGGCAGATGTTGTCGTTGTGGCCCTACGTTTTCCAGTGGAAACAAAAAGGCTTAAACACTTTTCTGATTATATCAACACTCCTGTTCTAATGGGTGCATTTTCTCTCTGGTAAGCATCTGTCGTAACCAACAATGCTGTTGAGAATCAAGAAACTATGGGTTCAAGAAACTATGCATCTTAAGCCTTTTGATGTTCCCCACTTCATCTCTCCTCCTTCTGGCATAAATCATGGTCCGCCAAGCATCCCTATCCTCAGGCAGTGCCATCCACTGAACCCATTTATACCAAAATCAATAAGGTCTCCCTTCACCATGTCCTTGAATCTCAAGTTACGGAGAACCAACAGTCGGGTGCCCTTCCTCAAGACACTATGTAATAAGTTGCAAGGCAGGCGTTCACATGACATTCACTTGACATGACCTGCTCATTGAAGCCTCATGAAACCTAATTCTTGAGGAAAATGCACCTGAACCTGTTAGCCTGAAGAGCTCTTCATTTGTGGTCTTATCCTTCCACAACACGCCAATGATTGAATGAAGATATCTTGTTTGAAAGGCACTAATCCTGGTCCCGTGAGGATGATAGGCAGACCATGTTTTCATGAATTTATACATCTGTCAATTCCTCTTAAAATTGAAACAATCTTTTCCCATTTGCTCTCTTTTCCATTTTGTTCTTTCCAAAAAATAATTAAAGACAAACAACCACCTTAAAAAAAACAAAAAAACAAAACAAAACATAAACCAAAACTGTAAAACAAGAAAAAACTAGGTAGAGCGAATAAATAAATTTTAGCTTTGAGTGAGCTAATGAGAGTTAATATGCTGGTCAAACAAATCAATCAACCTAATGCTTTCTTATACTAAATTCATTTCTAATGCCTTCTTATACTAAATTCATTTTCTAATCCTTTTTTATACAAAATTCATTTCTAATCCTTTCTTATACAAAATTCATTTCTAATGCTTTTTTTTTTTACTAAATTCATTTCTAATCCTTTCTTATACAAAATTCATTTCTAATGCTTTTTTTTACTAAATTCATTTCTAATGCTTTTAACTAGGTAGAGCAAATAAAAAACGTTTTCGGTATTGAATTACCTAATGAAAGTCGATATGCTGGTTAAGTCAATCAATCAATCAATCAATCTTTTCCAGAATGGTGATTCTCCATTGCACATTGCAGCTGCTTTAAAAAGGAGGAAAATCACTAAATTATTGGTTGAGGCTGGAATTGATCCGTATTTACGAAACAAGGTAAGACATTTTTCTTAGGATAAGAAAAGAAGTCTTTTGGGCATAAGGTTTTATTTTCCCAAATAACTTCTTAAAGTTCAAATTTGAAAAAGAATTTCATTGAATTGTATGAAATTAAAAGGTCTCTCATTTCTGTGTGTGTGTGATAAGGATGGAATAATTTTGATTTTAAATTACTCTAATGAATCATGTGGCATGGTCAAGTCACGTTGGAGACATCGGTTCCAATTAGATCACCGAAGTTAAGCAATGTCGAGTTACTAGTTAGATGGGTGACCATTTAAGAATACCAGGTATTATACTAGGGCAAGTAACAAGTATGTGGTGCCCCTGCTACTCCTTTCAAGGAAATCAATTGATACACTACACACATCACTGTGTGATATGAATGAATGTATCATAATCATACCATTGGCCAAGTGGGCCGCGATAGTAAATACTAATGAACTTGGGGTTAGTAAATTTTAATGTTTTGGCTGATTCTTTTATGCTTAATTATTTTTGAAAATCATAAAAATGAAACCAAAAAAAATCTTAAGGAAATTGTCATTTTATATCTTTTTTGTTTTTCTTAGCAAAATGAAAGCGCAATAGATGTTGCCCAACGAAAGGAGTATCCAGAGATTGTGCACCTTATTACAACTCACTCAAAGGTAGTCTTTATTTTACAGGCTTTGCTTGCATTATTTATAATTAGAAAAAAAAACACAAAAACAGTTAAACTAAATATTAAAAAATGAACACTCTTGTAATTCAGTACAATGTGGGGAAAAAAATCTTCTTTATTTTTTATACAAGGAGAATATTGTTGCAGACACACACGTGGTCAATAAATATATGAAGGCACGATTGCCAACCACGGTGTTGAACATATTGAATGGTATAGTAATGTAAAGAGATATAAAAGTATTTTATTGCATAGGATGTTATTAAAATACTACCTGTACCCTGCCACACGTTGCTGTGGCTCAATTCGTTATAAACCAAAAACCTTTAAATAATAATTTTTTATTATTTTTGATAATCTGGTAGAAAAATAGAATGAAAAAATGGGAAAAAGATAGAAAAAACAACAATCATAAAAAATATAAAAAACAACAAATACAGAAAAAAAATTGATTAAATAAAAGGAAAACTTAGCAGTGACGGTAAAAATGGAATGCGTC
>JAUZSX010305365.1:0-12696 GCA_034780655.1 Idiosepius hallami | reverse complement strand
TATATATATTTATATATACTGACTTAAAAAAAAAGTATTTATTTTCTTTGTTTGTTTTCCAATAGAGATCGAGTGCCTTTTGTTCTGACTTCAGACATGATGTATGTGATTAATGGTGGGGATAAAAATACCAGCCGATTTCAACAATTCACGGATCTTTGTTGTACTGCATTCAACATCCTGCGCAAAAATAGGAATCTTTTCCTTAATTTCTTTTCTTTGGTAAAGAAATAATTTTTGAATATAAAAGAGAAATTTAAGAGATATGAATGCTTTGTAATTTATTTATAAATGGAATTGCCTTGTAAAATGCCCTATGGAACATATTTTAACAAGAACTATTTTCCCTGATCACCATACATTTGTTTATTCATTCAGCATTCATTACTTTCTTCCTTTGTTCTTTCTATCTTTCTTTACTTCCTTTTATTTTGTTTACACTTGGCGTTCTCTGTTTAACTACGATTAGAAACGCTTTTCTTAACGGACTAAAAGAAAAAATATGTCCTACTTATAAGATTTTTAATTTTCTTCTCGGTCTTAATTTATTTTCAAACCTGATTTTTTTTACTGTGCTGCCCTGCCCTTCAGGCAGTGTTTACTCTGATTCAGAAAATAAATAACAATTCATATCAACGAGATGTTTATTTTTATCATTAATATTTTTTATTGTTTAACTCTCTAAATGTAAGTAAACTGTCTGTCTGAAGGGCAGAGCAGTACACTTTGTATTTATAAATGTCATATTCTTTGAGAAATACACACCTTATCAAGTGAATGTATATTATTTGGTTCTTTTTTTTTACCATAACACCCAGTGGTGCATTGGGCAGGAAATTGTTTTTTTTGCTGTTTCTGCAGCATTTATTTGTTTACAAGAAAGAATTGCTAGCCCTAGGCTCAACACCCAACCAGGAAGAACATTTTAGGGCTTTTAAAATCAGTGTTGCTCTTCACTTAGATGAACCACTCTCCCAAGTTAACAAGCCTCATCTGTCTGAGGCAGCTAATGGTAGATAGAATGGTTTTGGCCGGGATTTGAACTCGCGCAATACGATTCCATAGTCTGAGCTTTTACCAATGCTCAATCTCGCTGCCCAATCTATCATTTAAATAATTCTACATGAATTAACACCTTCACTCATCATGTTGGCTAGGGAGACTCACAATTCACAAGGCTTTCATTCATAAATTTTGATAAATCATTTTTATATCTTTGCAATATGTCATTATTCACACCAGTACAGTACTTACTCAAAAGTGGATAACAGCTAATTTTTTTTAACAGCTTCTCTCTTTTATTATTTTATATTTATACCCCTTTTTTTGTTGCAAGAAAATATATAACAGGAATGTTTGATTTATTGAAGTGATATGGAATCTTTATTTTTTCTTATTTTTTCTTCAGATGTCTCGCTCTGGCATCCCTGGAGTCTGTGAAAATGCTGTCACTTACATTCAACAGGCTCTTATGCCAGGAAAATCAGATGCAATAGCAGCATCCATTTTTACTCGGTTGGTTTTGCTTTATTATTTGAATTATTATTTATTTGCATAATTTGACAGGTTTACAAGAAAGATATTCACGTGTTTCTAAGAATAATTTATAAAACAAAAATCTTATATAATGAAGTGTAAATCAGTGTATACTTTTACTTTTTTTTTTTTTAAAGAATTTCATAAGGGTGGAAGTAGGGCACTCCTTAATGATTTACCCTGCAGTATACATGTCAACAAGATTCTTTTTAGATGCAACAGAGGTTATGTAACAAAATAAATTTGGTTCTCAAAGTATGACTATTTTTTAAAATAATTTATAAAAATGGTTTATTTTAAAATTAATTGTTTTGGCACAAATTTTATTTAAGATTGGAATGTTTTTTTACTTTATGATATTTTTAAAAATTCATTTCTGTTTTTGCTTTGTTGTTTCAGAATGATTGAAGACAGTTCAAAATCAGTTTTCACTCAATTCAACTTTTTTTTACATAATCTTGCACAGCTTAAATTCTCCAGTCATAATGAAGGAGCTTTACTATCATTTGTCCCCAAAACCTACAGGTATGTCTAGGTATCTTTTAATGAGGTAAATCAAATAAGAAATGACAAGAGTAATATATATGTTCCAAAAATAAAAATTAAAAATAAAATGTATCAAAAAGGATTTACAACAATTTGTAAAAATTAAGTTTAAAGTTATAGTATGAAATACTTAAATAAATCTTAATAGACAGAAAAACCCACTTTTATAGTGTGTAAGGTGTAAAAAAAGTTAGATGGACATTAATCTAAAAACTGTTAATGTTAATAATTCTTTATATCAACTTTCTTTCTACTAGGGGATAATTTTGTTTTCATAAAAACCTTTTCTCTTTTTATACCTATTTGGGGTGTCACCTCAACAGTGACGTCACTTCTGGTAACCAATTAGTCTAAACCCGAGACTCACTAAGAGAGGGTCATAACTTTGTCCTTCCATTGATTAAAGATCGCACTCAACTTGCATATTTTCTGTATTTCTGTTAATATATTATTTCATTTAATGTTCCTGTGTCTTCTTTTTTGTTATTTCATTTGAACATTTAAACCACAATAAAACCAATATTTTTCTTTTCTGTTTCATCAAACTTTCATAATTACTAGAATTAATAACAATTAATATACAATAAAGACAAATAATTCAAAATCTTTTTGGTTATGAAATATTGAACTGATTCCTGCTTTATTTATAAAGAAATTGACTTTCTATATGTTCATAGATTTCTAAGATTATATTAAAAAAATTTAATTGATTTTAAAGTTGCATTTTTATTGGGAATTTTTTTTTTGAGATAAGACTTTATAATCTTTGTATTAATTTTATTTAAAAAGGATTTTTTTTTTGTTAAAAGAAGAAGAATAATAATAATATAGAGCCCAAATTTGTCAATCTTGTTTTTTTTCTTCTTGTCATTCCAGTATCCATACAGATGGAAGAATTACTAAACTGGATGTGATCAAATTTGAAAAGAGATACAATCCAGACAAACATTATGTAAGTTGTCTTTTGATATTCCTTGCATTCATAGATATTAATTAATAAGATTTTTAATAAAAAAATAGAATACTGCATATACACAACAAAGTGTATTCCTTTAGAAAAAAAAAGGAATAAACTTGGTCTAAATTCTTATGGTTTTTTTTTTAAATTTAATTAAAATACAACATGCATTTAAAAACAAGGTACCAAAATACTCTCATTTTTAAAAAAAATTATTAAGCTGAGGATAAGAAATTTTTTATTAAGTTTTTAAACTGTACATTAAAAAACTTCAACATTATAAAGGGTAAAACAATTGAAATTAAATAGTTGTGAATATCTACCAAATCCAAAACATTAGATCAAGAACAATAGCTATGATTTAGTATGGTCAAGTCGCGTTGGATACACCGGTTCCCGTAAGATCACCGAAGTTAAACAACATCGAGCCTGGTCAGTAGTTAGATGGGTGACTATTTAAGAATACCAGTTACTGTACTAAGGCAAGTAATAAACCTGCGCGTGGTGCCCCTACTACTCCTTTCATGGAAACCAATTGTTACTCTACACACCTCACGGTGTGATACGATATGATGATGTTTTAAATTGTGTTTTTTGTTGTTTATTTTTTGACACTACAGAAATTATGGTCAAAGGATTTTTCATGGATTGCTATTGTACAAACTTTTACAACCATTTGTTATTTTGTTTAACACAGGGCTTCTTAAACTTTTTTTTGATTACAACCCCATTTGTGAGTGTAATTTTTTTTTTCAACCCCCCAAAACAAATATTAAATAAATATATTTAATTAACTATACCTGAAGAACATATAAAACTGTAAATCTAAAATTTCACAAATGTTGTAAAATTTTATTTATTATAATTACAAAAAGCAAATCAATAAAAATTATTTTCATAACAAATCTATTTTGTAATACAGTAAATCTGTTCTGTAGTTTATTAAAATCTTGCTACCCCAAGATTTTGTGATTTTGCTAAGCATTGCATTTGGGGTCACGACCTTTAGTTTAGGAAGTCCTAATTTAGATAAATCTTTAAAATCTTCCATTTCTTTTTTTTTCCTTCATTTTCTAAAGACCTATGTCATTAGAATCATGCGACAAAACCAAAAAGTGCCTTCCTATGTTTTTCGTCATTTTTCGGAGTTTTTGGAGTTCCGTGAAAAACTGGTGCAACGTTTTCCTCTTGTCTACTGGCCGCCTCTGTCGAGCAAGTAAGTCACAAATTGCTAAAAAAAAGAAATTATTATTTAATGCTTGTAATAATAATAATAATAATAATAGTAAAAAATATAAATAAATGAGAAATACTTGAACGCAATCTTGAATCAGATTTATATCAAACCATATTTTAGATATTATCATAAAATTAGTACGGTCAATTCGCGTTGGATACACCGGTTCCCGTAAGATCACCGAAGTTAAGCAACGTCGAGCCTGGTCAGTAGTTAGATGGGTGACCATTTAAGTATACCAGGTACTGTACAAGGGCAAGTAACAAACCTGCACGTGGTGCCCCTGCTACTCCTTTCGAGGAAATTAATTGTTACACTACGCGCATCACTGTGCGATATGCTATGAATGAATCATAAAATTAGATGGCGAATATATGTGACGAAAGGTCCACTTGTAGTAGTTGATACTCAATCGGACTCACTGATTGTAATGCACAAGTTCAAATCCCAGTTGTTCCATTAAAATTCATATTTGGACTAATACCCTTGAGAAAGGTATGAATTCTCTCCAGATATGGATTAAAGAGTGCATACTATGTTATTTTAAAACCTAAGTGTGGACAAAAAGAAGATTTATTAAAACTGATTGTTCTCAGCATTAAATGCCCTAAAAAAAGTTTTTTAGGCCTTAAAATCAACTGAACAAACATAAATATAAGTCTGAAACAAACACTTGGAAGTGGCAGTTGTTAATTCTTCTAATGGCTATTAGTACTACTACTACATGTTTATATGTTTGTTAATACAATTGTTCCATCCAATTCTTCTTGTTACATGGCTGGTATTGACCACCACATTTTTTGACGACAGCAAGGTAGATATTTCCATTAAAATATTTAAATTTGATCTATCACGTAAAATGAGCAAACATCACACACACACACACACACATATATATATATATATTTATATAACAAGCATGCACACACATATATTGATATAATTTGTATATATAATTGATGTGAATTTTAATTCTTTTTCTTCTACAGAGTAGTCTTTGGGCGTAGTCATGTCCGTGCAGTGGCTCTGAACAGGAAGGCTGAAATTAGTAACTTTTTGAAAGAATTGTTGTTGAATGCACCTGAAATATCAGAAGTAAGGATTTTGTTGTTGTTGAGTTTTAGATTTAGAATTAAAATCAAAAAAGTTAATTTTCAATTAAATGTTATTTTAGTAAGAAATGGTCAAAATAATTTCCCTTATTTAAATTGGATTTCATTCATAGCAACCAACATTAAATACCTGGAAAATGAATGATATTGATTTTTTTTTTTCTTAAAAGAAATTGAAATTAAATAAAAGATATTTTTTAGAAAATAATTCTCATACACTATTTTTTTTTTTTTCTGGGGAACATAGAGCCGCAACAACATTCTTCCAACTCTTTTTTTTATCATATGTAATTTTAAAATTTGTACGCCTTACTGTATTTCTGGCTAATAAGTTGATTTTTGGCACTTAAATTTTTTTTTTTTTACCTTATTTTCTGGTGTTGCCTTTCTTATTGGATAGATTAGCTTTGAAGCAGACAAAACCCAGAGGTCAAAATTAATCTCAAGAAATTTACGACTTTGATCTCACAATTCACAGCTGGAGTTAATTATTCATTGTAAATAAAAGAACATGTATACACAAAAAGTAGTACCTAAATAAATAAACAACTATAAAACAATACCAGTGACACAAATTTATTAAAATCCATAGAATTTATTACCTTAATTAAAAAAGCTAATTAACACAATTGGTCTGCTTCTGTTGGATGATAATATGGAAAAAGCTATGATTTTTAAAGCCAAAGATTAGCCATTGCTTACGGAAAATACAGTAATTCATTTATTAGTTTTTGAATTTATAATTTTCTTTTTCTGTGGAGGTTTTTTCTATTTGTTAAATTTTCTTTAAATACTCAAGATTTTTTGATTTTTTGTTCCAGTGTGATCTTGTCTATACTTTCTTCCATCCACTTCTTCGGGATGAACAAAGTGCGGACATGAAGAACGTTGAGATGGAAATGCGTTGTAAGTAATTATAATCCAAACTTTATTTTAAAAAAATAATATTCATTTCAGTATATTACTCACTAAAATAAGAATAAATATTACAGTGTATAAGAGAATTAAAAAGAATATTCAACTTTTCTAACATGTTTATGCTATCAAAATTAATGGCTTAAAAATATTAGTAAAACAATGAAAAACATCTTTAGTTCGTATAAAAGAAACTTGCCTAAAATGTGGAGTCAATTGTTCCAAATGTAAATTCAGTATTTTTGAACATGGAAAAATTCTGGTTTGCTCTCCCTTGGGCTTTTTTGGGGCTAAAAACATCCTTTTAGGAGGTTATCTAACATTTCTGTCTAAAATATCATTATGTAAGGGTTTTCTATGCTCCATTCACTGTGCACTCATGGGGGACCATGCGTGCTTCACTTGTTTTTGTTTTTTTTCAACAAAACCCCAGTGAAATTCATCTTTTGAAAGTTAATTTCTTTCTTGCTTTTTTAACCAGCCACACCTGATCATTTGCACCGGCGAGGTTCAGGAATTAAGGGTGACATCAAATTATCAATTCAATACCAAAAAGAGCATCTTCAAGTGATGGTAAAGCACGCTCGAAATTTGGTGAGTGGATCTGGTTTTAACTGGAAAAATTGTCTCTTTTGAAATTCTTTTATTATCAGTTGCCAAATAATTTGGTTTTCTTCAAGCTTTCTTTTATTTCTATGATATTTTTTTAACTCTCTTCCTTTACTGTTAATCACCCCCCCTCTCTCTCTCTCCAGCGTTATGGGACAGAAACACCAAGTGCCTATGTCAAATTGTATATGCTCCCTGATCCAGAAAAATTAACCAAGCAAAAGACCAAAGTTGTTAAACATTCAACTCATCCAACATTCAATGAAGTGGTAAGAAATCTTATTTTTTTGTTTTGAATATTATATTTACTTGGTGAGCACCCCAAGGTTTAGCACAAGGCCATTTTTACGTGCTCTTACCCGGGCTTTATATATTTGGTGTTACCCTTCACCTAGATGAACTGCTCTCCCGAGCTAACGTGCCCCATCTTCCCAAGGCTGCTAAAGTGAAAGTAATGGGTTTGACTGGGATTTGAACTCGCGTAACATGATCTCACAGCCTGAGCTTCTACCAATGCTCCACCGTCGCTGCCTTTTTCTTTTGAATATAATAAACTAGTTATGACCAAAATTTCATTTCATTTGGACAAAATACTAATAAACAAGGCCTAATTAGAATTGGGGCACTTTTTTTTTTTAGTCAAGGCCTGTTTTTGGGGGTCGGAGCTCATTTTTTTTAGGGTCATTCTGTATATTTCACATTTTTAAGAAAACTGATTTTTTAGTATTTAATGATCTATTTATTTTTATTTATTTATTTTTTTTAATTTGTTAGATGCAATACAAGATGTCTTTGGAAGAGGTGAAGAATCGAACATTGCAAGTGACAGTTTGGAACCATGATGTTCTCAAAGAAAACCAATTTATGGGAGCCCTTTACGTCCCTTTACATAATCTTGATTTGAATCGAGAAAATGTCGAGTGGCATTGTTTGGGAAATTTACAAATGTCCAGCAGTTACAGGATTTCTTGACACCATCTTGCATTGACTCTTATTTTTATTTTCTGCAAAACCAATGAACCATTTTGGCCATTGAAATTGATGAGAGACATTGAGGTTGAATTGGATGTAGTGTCAACACTGACGCTCACTTCGAAACAAGCTTTTTTTTTTGCTTCATTGTCTTTTGTTATGACAATTCATAACACTAAACATTTATTTATTATTGTTTGAATGATTCATTTCAGACAGTTTAATCAAAATCAGTAAAAAATAAAAAAAAAAAATAAAGATGAAATTAAGTGAATTGTACAGATATCCATTTAAAAGAAATGAATTAGACATAAAAAAAATTCAATTTTTTCTTTTTTTTTTTTAAAAGAAAAAAGATTCATTTAGTTTTATTTATCAATTGCTTTTTGTTTTTTTTTACAATTCATTCTGAAACATTAATCATCATTTTTTTTTACATTTAACATATTGTAAAAACTAATATTTCAGTTGATAAAATACCAAAACCAAAAACACCTTGATTACCACCTAACTGAGTTTATTACTACATAATAATAAACAGACTAAATTCTCCATAAAACCTATGAAACCTTAAATATCCATAAATGCTTGATAGGTTTTTAAACCCAAGCAAATAAACAAATTAAAAAAACTATTATTTTATAGAATTAAATAAAATAAAAATTTCATCATTTTTTCATAAATGCAGTGCCTTCTTTAAGTTCACCACACACACACACACACACACACATGTGGATAACAATCAATCTGCTGGGAAGACTTTGCTTGGTTTATACTTAGAGTGCTTGGTATGAGTGATAGTGTTTGTAGCAGATAAACAAAATAAGATACATCGATCTAATTGATGTGTATATATATATATTGTATATATCTACACTCACATGTACAAGAAATTCAACTATCTGGGATGTGTGTTTTTATATGTATGTATTTTAGTAATATTTATTTTATGATTGTGGTGCTGACTATGCAAATGAATATTTCAATAATTCACCATAATGAAATAATTTCAATAATTCACCATAATGAAATGAATTTTTCAGATTAATTGTTTATTACATTTTTTTATAATTTTATAGAAACTTGATGAGAGATTGACAGAAATACTTTTAAAATATTTGTTTTTTTTTCTTGAATTTTTCCATTGTTTCATTTTCTATAAAATCAATTGTGACGCTTCAGATTGACAAATGATGCTTCTGATTAGTAGATTTTAATTATAATTTGAGAGTTCTTATTTCAGAATCCCTTCTCAATGGAAATGTTTCAATTTGGTTATTGGACAACTAAAGCCAAAAAATCTTTGAAACTATTTTAATTTACAAAGGAATTTCTGACCAGAGTTTTAAAAAGCAATACAAATATTTCTTGTTGATTCATGAATAAATAATTGATTGATTCTTGATGTTTAGGATTTAAACACAAGGTTGAAGCCAGATTGGCTTTTTTATGGCCAAATATTGATAATCTGGGTTTTTATTTTAATGCAGTTTGGTCTCAAAATTTATGTTTTTGGCTTTTTGGTTTTAAATTTGGCTATTTTCTTTATTTTACAGTATTTGTATTTAATTACTGTAAACTTTTCGA
The DNA here is from genome assembly GCA_034780655.1 of Idiosepius hallami. Classification (NCBI taxonomy): domain Eukaryota; kingdom Metazoa; phylum Mollusca; class Cephalopoda; family Idiosepiidae; genus Idiosepius; species Idiosepius hallami. Next base: position 3,224 of record JAUZSX010305365.1, on the reverse strand, counting down.
CTTGGTTATTTTCATCTTATTTTTCCATTTTGTATAAATTGATATAAAAATTGTAATTTGGCCTTTTTTTTAAAAAAGAATTATTGTTTTGGCCTTTTTTTTTGTCTGTCATTTGGCCTTTTGCACTTTTCTGGTCTAACAACCCTGTTCAAACATCTCTGAATGATGTTGTCTCTTTTAATTCTTTTGACTCTAAGAGGTCGATATATGGGCCTTATTAAGCAAAGGCAAAAAAGACACACTGACATTTCAACCCTAATATGGGTCTTTAATAGAACAGCTCTGAGTGACTACTTGATAATATTGCCAAGTTAGGATCCAAAGGTAGAGGTCGAAATATCATTGTGTGTGTGTCTTCTTTTTCCATAAGTCGTCAGGATCGATATATCGGTTCTTTAGTCTAAAGAGTTAAGAGAATAAATATTTGCAAAATAATCAACAAAACCAAAGATATTCCTTTAATCAATCCAACCACAGAATGGAACAAACCTTTCTTTAAAGAAAAAGAATTAATAAATTTTTTCTTTATTTATTTTTCTTCTTCCCTTTAAAAAAAAAAAAATTGTATCACCTAAATTTTGCTTACATGCCTAATTTCTGACAAATAATAATTATTTTCATTGGAGAAACAAAATGAAAATTTTAATGTTTTATTTACTGCCATCTTCATAATTATTTTTCTTCATAACTATTTTTCTTCATAATTTTTTTTCTTCATAATTTTTTTTCTTCATAATTTTTTTTCTTCATAATTTTTGTTTCAAAATGTTTTGATTTTTTTAAAATAAATTTACCTAATTTTGTAAAATTTGTACAAATAATGATTTAAAACAAAATTCTTTTTTTATATCTATAAAAACAGTAGTTTTGATTAATTTATTACTATTATTGTTATTATTGTTTCTTTTTTATGTATTGAAGATGTCTTAAAGATTTAGTATCAGTCATTTTTTTGTGGGTTTAGTAGTTTGGAATCTTCAAGTGAATAACTACAAAAATAATTATCATGGTTGACCGCTCCTCACTTTATGGTCAAGGGGAGATAACAACAATAATGAAATTTTAGGAAGCTCATGACTTTTTTTAAAAATCCTCCTCCATTTTATGCAGGGTGTCCAAAAAGTCACTTGAAGCCTGAAGATTTTTCGAACAAGGGTTTAATACGCAGTTCCAATGCAAGAACTTGTCCAAAATGACCCCAATTTTTCTGAAAAAAATTGATTATGTCAGATAAAGCCCAATTTTATTTAAACGGATTCTTAAAACAAAATTACAGATTTTTGGGCTGTGAAAAATCCAAAGGGAATTCAACAATTCTTAAGTGACTTTTTGGACACTCTTTTTTTTTAAATTTTTATTTTTTTTTTTTAATCGTGGGACCCCAAAGATGCCTTTATTGTTTTTTCAATATTGTCATTTCAAATCCATTTTGCCTTGAAATCTACAAATAATATTTAACTCTTAATTAAAAAAATTGAATCTTTATTGAAAAAAGATTTGAAAGTTTTTTTTTTTTTTTATTGTGTTAAATTAAAAAAAATATTTTTCAATAAATTACAATGCTGACGTATGAAAACAGTTTATTAAAGTAAACAAAAAACAAAAAACGTTATTCATCAAATTTTATTCTAAATGAATGATTTATTTTAATCACTATAAAAATTAGCCTGGCCTTATTTATTTTTGTAAATTTTGTTCTTTTTGTGACAAAGGTGTAAATAAATAAAAAGTAACACTTGATATATATTTGTGGGTTTTTTTTTTTGATGAAACTGAAAACAAATTTTTGGATTATAATTTTCTTGAAAAAATATTAAAATGTTTTAATAATTTTTTTTTTTTTTCAGGTGATATCCAGTTTTTATTAAGATTTGTTTTTATATTAAAAACTTATTTTCATTTTTAAAAGATCTTGTTTTTTTTTTAAATTATCAATAGAAGATTCTAATTTGTTAAGATTTTAACTTGTCTTGAGTTTTCATGGTCTTTTATTCCTGTTTTTAATATATTTTTATCTAAAATAAAATCTTTCTTTTTAGGTTGAATTGTTGTGGAATAACCAAAATAAAAATAGATTGGTAGCATTCTAGAATTTTAGGCAGCAATTTGGCAAAAGTATAACACACACACACACACACACACACACACACACATATATATATATATATATATATATGTAAACATATTTCATTAATTATTTTGATTGACACACATACATACACTTATATATGTAAACATATCTCATTAATTATTTTGATTTTTTTTTAACATCTTTAATTCAATTTTGTTTTTGTTTTCTAACAAGAAACTTAGTTAAAGGGTTTAGTGTCTTAATAAATTCCCTGACTTTCTTCCAATCATTTTCAGCCTTTGATCATCCTTATCTTTATAAAAAACATATTTCATTAAAATAAACAGAAATCTTGTTTAAGTGAAAGAATGCTGCCTAAAAATACACACGGACATATCTATATATATATCTATACAGTCAATTCGCATTGGAGACACCGGTTCCCATCAGATCACTGAAGTTAAGCAATGTCGAGCCTTGTCAGTGGTTAGATGGGTGACCATTTGAAAATACCAGGTGCTGTACCAGGGCAAGTAACAAACCTGCAAGCGGCGCCCCTGCTACTCCTTTTGAGACGCACATCACTGTGCAATACAATATGATGATGATCTCTCTCTCTATCTATATATATATATATATATATACACACACACACGTGTGTGTGTGTGTGTGTCAAAAACCATTGCCTTTAACTTAAGTTGCTTCGGGCAGATAGGGCTCGTTGACTCTGGAGAGTACTTCATCTAGGTGAAGGGTAATACTGTTTACGAAAGTCCAGGGAGATAATGGGCACTTAAAATGTCCTTGTGCCTAATTAAGGTTTGTGCTCAACCAAGTAAATAAAATATCTTTATATAAATACAATCATTGCAGATACTGAGTCAATAGCTTTTTGTGACTCAGATTTTTGCCCCTAGAGATCATCAGACAAATACACCCTCTCACTTATATTGATCAATTATAAAGAATTTTTTATAAATTTATATATATATATATATATATATAAATTTTTTATAAATTTATATATATATATATATATATATATATATTATGAAACTCTTCGTAACTAAGTTAAAAATGAGTTTAATTACGTTAATAAATAACGAAAGTGCTCAATACTGTTGTAGAGCTTTATTTATAAATAAAGCTCTAC
>JAUZSX010305354.1:0-12696 GCA_034780655.1 Idiosepius hallami | reverse complement strand
ATAAAACCGCAAAAAAATAAAATGTTGCAATTTTTTTGGGGTTGGGCTATTTTTTGCGTAAATTGACTGGACTATTATGTCTTAGGTCCATTAGGTGTGAATTTCTGTGAAGCCCTAAATCTATTATTCTGGTTGTATCTCACAAAGGTAAAAGTGAGTTACATTTTGTGGATTTCAAGCTTACCACTACGGAAAGTATCATGACTAAGAATAATTGTGTGTATTCCTCTGTTCCATTTAATAGTAAAAATATGCAAAGGTATGACATGCTACAGATTGAAAGTAAGGTGAGAAAGAACATTGAAGATATAGCATTATTAAACTTAATCTCAAAAGTATTATTGTAGTATTAATTTTTTTAAACATCTTAACATATTTCTAAAGGACATAAAAAAGTAAAAACTAGAAAAGAAAATATGTGTGAGTTGAATCAAGATAGTGCCAAAATCCAAAGGTCATGTCCAGCATTATTTTGAAGAGATGCCAAATAAACATTTCTTTTTCTAATCTATTACTTCAACTCCCTGCATGAAAAACTCATTTTAAAAAGATGGAGACATTATTATTATTACAACTATTATATAGATTTTTAATTATAAAAGAGATTTACTTACCTTGACAATTGCAATCTTCATAAACTGGCTCCCCAAATCTACTGACATCACAGCTATACTTTCTGCAAATAAAAGGTTTTAAAATCAAAAGTATTGATAAAAAATTGAAAGAAATTAAATACGACCTATCCTTAAAAAAAAACAACAAACATAATTCATTGAAACAAACACAATTTATACAAAGACTAAAGTCAAGTGGATTTTTTATAGTTTCAAAAGTGAATTCTAAATTCACATAAGGTGAAAAAAAAAATTTTATCAAAGAGGTTAGGAACATGATTTTTTTTATGGAAAACTAAATAATATTTAGTGTTACTACAAATTTAAGTTAAGAATTAATAGTTATAACTAAGAATAATAAAAGTTAGTTTTTTTCCTTTGAATAAGAATTATCAGTATTGCATGCATCTTATTGATTTTATCAATTCATTGAATCATGTCAAAAATATTCTAATCTTTTTAACTGAAATTTAATTTTATTTAGATACAAAGAAATGTAGTCTTAATTTTTTAACAATTAAATGAAATAGTTAAATGTGACTAGATTAATTTCAATGCAAAATTTAAGTAAGCTAAATAACAATAATTAAAATTTAGAATAATATTTTTTATTCTATACTTTAATCTTAAAGATTCCAAAAATCTGAAAAATAATATATTTTGGTTGTTTGGTGCAACCAAAAATAGATCTGTTGAAAATAGATCATTATTTAAAGGATAATTATTAAATGATGACATCAATAATAGAAAATAACCAAAGATCCCATTTAAGAAAACTCTCAATGATAAAAGAATTATTTAGTTTTAGTAGACATGATTATTTGTTATAAAACATTAAGAATAAAAATCTTTACTTTTATATTAAAAAATAATAAGTAAAAAAACTGATAAACCAATTGGGTTCATTTTGAAATCATTTAATATATTTTGGTGGGAAAATTACCATGACATGAAATTACATAAAACATTAGAATAAAGAATTTTTAAATTAAATTAGATTTAGTAATTTCACTTGCAACACAACATAGAGCCCTGAGGAAAAAATAGCGAGGTAAAAACAACAAGAACATCATCAATACCTACAAAAAGCATAACATTTCAACCAAAAAACATGATGACTACTTTGACATAGTTTTTATATTAAGTCAACCAATTAGTAATATAAGTACTAAGAAGTATTCTGGTATTTTCTAAACTTGCTGTTATTTTTAAAGACAATTGTATAAATAGAAGATGAAAAAAAATTAAAAATAGAACCAAGAGGAGTAAATTAGTTACGGTTGACAGTCAATGAACAATAAAAATTGACTGCAGTTTTGTACCATGTTGAGAATCTAAAAACAATCCAAAATATTCTAGAACTTAATCTATTTAGACAAGACTATATTTCAAATATAGAGAGCTTTAAAATAAAGAGAGTGAAAATAGAAATTTTTTTTTTAATTTCAAAGTATTTTAAATTTATAAAAATCCACAACACATACATACATTCATATAGCAACCTTTTCATTTCTTTAAACATTTAAAATCTGATTTCATGAAAGCAATGCTTTATTTTTTGCTGACAATCTTTCAAATTCTCCATGGAAATCAATCAGTGAATTTAATGCACATATGCCTGATCAGTGACTGTTTTGTTGCCTATGTCATCAGTTTACAATTATTTGCATTTTTGTATTGTGTATTATGCATTTGATCTGCTTCCATAAAAATATCTGATAAAGACATGTTATGGGGAAATTGTATAATAAACCTCTTCAATTTAAGATAAGAAATAAAACATGCCTTCTTAGAATGATAGAAGAGATCTAGGCATTTGTAAGTTTTGATCTTTTTGGGTTTTTTTTTACCTAGGTATAAGAATAAATTTACAATTAGTTTTTAGAAAACTTTTATGTTCGAAAAATAAAGATTATTTTAAAAATCTGTCATTGCTAATTTAAATTTTTTTTTTTAGAATAGGAAAATATGGGCAAGATCAACAAAGCTAACCAAAGATTAAAAAAAATTATCAATAATTTTTGATTACTGACGAAAAATAAATTCTTAAAAAAAAAAAATCAGCAAATTGTAAAGATATTTTTTGTATCAGAAGAAAACCCATACAAATGGCAATATGCCAAACCCCCCAAAAAAAGTTGAACGTCTAAAAAAACAACAAAGAGAATGGAAAGAGTTTTATAGAGATGTTGAAATAAAAAAAACAGAGATTTTAAAGAAAAAAAAAATTAAAGAAAGTGCAAACAATTGTGATGAAGAAAGAAGTAAAGAATGATTGATCTCACCTGAAGATTTGATATGTATTGCAAGCATAAGAAATGAAAATAAAATTACAGAGGTAGTCATCAATGAAATTGATGAATGCTGTTGCCTTGGAAACATCTTGACAGCACTGAAAAGATAATAGACAAAAATAATGTATTAAACAATGGGAGAAAAATTGGAAATCTTTTTTTTACTTTAACATTTTTTCCGATAAAAAAAAAAAAAAACAAAAAAAACAAAAACAGCCCAGCATATCTATTGTTATAAATACAAAAAAAAATATGCCATTAGCGCAATTTCAATAGAATAGAAAATTGATTTTATTCACCTCAGCAATTCAACAAAAAGATTCTAATAAATAAGCAAGAATGAAAAATAATTATTTTATATCAATAGAAAACAATGAGCACATGTGGCATGGTGTGTGTATGTTTTATAATCAAAAGTATACAGATTAGATGTTCCCATAGTTTTAGGTCTTCCATAGAGATATATACTGGGACAAGCACCAAATCAAGTTAGGCTCAAGGCCAGTTTTACATGCTTATTACATGCCTGGACATTTTGTAATCAGTGTTATACTTTAACTAGAGGAGTTACTCTCTCGAGTTACTAAGCCTCACTGACATGAGGCAGCGGAAAGGGAATGTGATAGTTCTGGCTGGGATTTGAACATGTATCATACAGTCCAAGCTTCTACCAATCCTCCACACACATTGCACTGCTATGTGAAAATACCCATGTTGGTGTTTGATGGTATAGTTAAACCACTGAGAAGGAGCCACTATATAATAAAAAACATACCATGCAGCATCACAAAAGGATTGAGATGGGTATCTTCATACAATCATTTGAATCTTTTATGGCTAACAATAGAGTATGAAAATCCTGTAGAAAATCTTGTTTTTGGAGTTTTTTTATGTTGTCATCACCTTTAATATATATGTATTAATGACTTTTAATTAGATAATTCCAAAGATCAGATTTGTAAAAACGGCACTAAAAAAAAAAGTGTATCGTTTTTCTTTTGTTTCGTGTTTTTTCTTAAAATTAGTGGTTTGGGTAAAATTAATAACACTTCGGAGGAGAGAGAAAAAAATCTATATTTTACTATTGAAATGGAGTGAGTAAATAAATTATCTATCAATAGGTTTTATAATTATTCATTTTCCATTTAAAATGGGTGAAAATGCATCAAAGAATATTAGTCAAGAAATAACAACAAAAAACATTTATCCAGAGATAGAAAAGAATTAAATTTGTGATATAAATTGAAAAATTTCCAATTTAATTTGAATTCTATTTCAATTGCTTAAGTCATTACAGTTAAGTCTACTTGAATAAAATAACTATAAATAATTATTGCTAAATTTCTCTAGACAAAAAACTATGATAAAAGCATTGGGAAAAGGCTTAAAGCAAAAAATGGAAGAATTTTTAATTTGTCTGTAAAAAGAAAAAAAATGTATCTAATTTTTTTTATCAATTAGACATTGACAAATCAGCTTGTTGTCATCACTTGACAGTTTTCAGAGCAAGGATGAACTTTGTATTTTAAAGTACTTAAATAAAGATGACTTGAAGAAAAACTTAGAAAACTGCATAAGTACGTTAAATATAAATACATATACATACATAAATATTTCGCTAATTTAATGAGTATTATTTTTTTTTCTTGGCAGTTGCATGGAGCTATAAAAATTGAGGTGATGCCCATAAATTATGGAGAGATTCCAAAAATTAGATTACACAGCAATCTCTAATAGGGAATATAGAAGAGAGAGGGATTAAAAAAAAAAGAGGAGATGACTATTAAAAATGCATAAAAAAATTTTTTCAAACAAAAACATTACACTTGTACAAATTAATAAAAAACTAAGTTAAATACTGAATGATATGATACAAACTTTAGGAAAGGGGAACATATATATATTTTTTTATTTCATATATTTGGTTGATATAAAAGCAACAGGTCAGGAGGGGATGGAGACAAAGAGAGGGCAATTCAATCTATTAGCAACAGGCAACCCTTAAGAAAACCGAATTTTAATAAAGTTATATTTGGTATTGCACCAAACCTAGTTAGACTCAAGGCCAGTTTTACATGCTCATTAACTCCCCAGACTTTTTGCAATCAGTGTCAGTCTTCAACTAAATTAATTACTCTCCTTGGATTGACGTGTCTCATCAACCAAAGTTTTTGAAATAAGAGTTATCATTACACCAAGATGAGCTCCTCTCCCAAGTTAACAAGAATGAGATGGTTTCGATTGGCACTTAAACTCATACAATATTATTACAGCCCAAGAAGATTCTACCACTCCTCCACCTTTACTCTGTGTGTGTGTGTGTTTTTTTTTTTTGCTGGCAAACTTTACATCTGCCTGCATGCTTAGCCAGCTTATCTACTGACCATTCACGATTCAGTGGCAAGTCTCCTAGGAATTTTACAACTGGTCCCCAGCCATAAGTATGGATGCTCGTCTAACTAAAGACTAAGGGTGTCTGTCTCACTGCAGTAGTTTAATCGCCACCCTAGACATTGACCTGTGTTTAGTGTGTGTGTATCATTACTTTACAACTAAGTCAGCAGATGGCAAAAGATACTCACATGGTCTATGAAACCCTTAGAGTACTTCACACCATATATCTTCTGCAAATTAATAGTTCTGGTTGGGGATAAAGCGCAAAAAACAAAGCTTTAACGCTGCCTCTCTCTCAGTGGTGGAAACATTTTTTTCTTACGTTTAGGGATGGGCTTAGGTTTAAAGTTGATTTTTGATGCTAATCATTGATTTGCCAAATAAATTGAATCAAGTAGTTAAAAATATTTAAAACTCTTAAACTAATGATTTCTGATATAAAGGGTAAGCAGATTCTTTGAAAACATGAAAACACTAAAATCAACTTAACCATTTTCGTCTGCTAGTGAGAAAATTTACCCGTGAATGTGCAGGGAAGGAAAAATAAAACGTTTTGGAAAAGCTTTTTTGTCCCATAACTGAACTCTCATCATTTCTTTCTTTACATTTGTTATATTTCACTAAATGAACTAATATAAGATTTTTAAAGGTAAATAAGAAGAATAAAAGACCAATGATTTGATTCTGTAGTCTAGTAACTACAATAACTACAGAATAATTCAAACGTGTCCTCTTCATTGTTATAACAATAACTCTGTGGACGATTTAGTGATCATTATAACTTGTCATTTTTATTTCATGAGGATGAGACAAGTGTTGAAATTGTGACGAATGTAAAAAAAGGTGATTGATTGAGGTGAATGAGTGACAATTTTTGCTCTGAAGAAGAAAATAAATGAGAAATAATAGGAAAATGAAAGAACGGGAAGAAAAAGAGTCATCCTCCTGGGTAGCTTTTAGGGGTTGGAGTGGATATTGAAGAACGACTGTACTTTAAAAAAGAAATCAGCTGTTATGGAAAAGAAAAGTTACGACGATCGGCCACGGTCATTGTCACGGAATTGTGAGGAAGGTAAGGATGATGTAGATGAAAACAGCTGTTGGTCGTGGGAAAACATGAGAGTGGTAGTGAGTCCGAGTGGGGTGTCTGGGGTGTCGAGTGCAGAAGAGTGAAACGAGTAGAAATGGAATAGAGCTTGGAGTGCAACATTCAACAACAACTGACTCAACTCAACTGCCAGACTACAGACGCTTGCTTCTTGCCTATCCGAGTCAGATGAGAAAGAAAAAAAAAAGGAAAAGTTTAATGAGTACGAAAGGATTATATTTGATAGTTAATCTTATAGAGACAGTGAATAATGGAGAAAGGGAGATTTCTAAATGACCAGACGGAATAATCGAAACTTGAACATAACTTAAAAGAAATAAAATAATTAAATAACCGGTTTCCGGTTTCACTTTTTTTTTTGTTTATGTTCGATCTGTCTATGTGTCCGGTCAAAAACACATTAGAGTTAGTCCGTGTTTTCAAATAAAATTTTCCTGGTTTAAAAAAAAGGAGAAAGAAAACATAAGGAAGTAAAGAGACAACAAATCTATAACCACACGCAGAAAGACACGTAAAAATTTAAACACCCAAACAAAACAAAACCAATTAAACAATTCACACGCACAGACACAACCAACAAAATAATTATACATTTAAAATCTTTATAATTATAACTAAGTTCCCTACATAACAAAAATGCAGACCATTTTTTTACTAATAAATAAAAAATCGATAATTAAGGGTAACTGAATTAATTTAATTAAAAAAAAGTTTTAAAAAAAAGGAAGTAATTAGTAATTCCTTTTAAAATTGCCCATAAATTAAAAATTAACTAAAGTAGTATCAATAAAATAATACACAAATATAAGCAAATTATTGGAGATTTTTTTTAATTTAGAGTTGTTTTTGTTGTTGAATCGAAAAAAAAAACAAATAAAAAGCAAAACGATGAAAAGGGTTTTTTGTTCTTAAAAGCCTTTTAATTAAATTGAATGAATTAAATTTTATAGAAATAATTAAAAGAAATTAAATTTTTGAATATTAAGCTTATTTTTTAAAATAAGTCAATATTTAATAATAAAAAAACGGTTTTAAGGGTTTTAAACCACAAATAAAAAAAAATCGAATGAAAAACTTTTTCCATTCATTTATTTTGATTCAATAAAAAAAAAAAAAAAATGAAATATATTCTTTAAAAAACTCAAAATTTAATTTTAATCAAAAAATAAAATTTTTAGTAACAGAGTTTTTTTTATATATGATATAAATGATAATAGTTTTTAATCTTTCAAACAAAGGATTTTTAATTAAAAAAAAGATGTTAATTTATTTCAATTAGAAAAAGAATTTTACAAATATTGAAAAAAATTTTTTTTTTAAATTAAAAAGGTGTTTTTTAACGACTTTAATAGAAACTATTTCAGGCAAACAAAAATCAAGGAAATCAAATTTTAATTAAAACAGGTAAGAAAAAAGTCATTTAATGGAAAAATATTATAAAATGTAAAAAATTAACAAAATTCAACAAATTTTACATTTTCTAAAAAAAAAAAGTATTTTAAACAAAAATAAAGAAAATAATAAAAAAATAAATAAAATGCTTTTTTTACAAAAATAAATGGAAACGACTTTAAAAATGTGGTTAAAATCAAACATATTTTTGTTTCACTCACCTTTAAATAAGAAATTATGGGATTTATTCACGGTTTATTTATGAACTGATTTAAAAGAGCCTGAATCCAAAATAAGGCTAAAAAAATAAAAGTTTGTGTTTTTTTCTTTTCTTAATCTGTCAATTTAGCCTTTATTGGTTAAATTGCGTCCAGTGCTGCCGAAGAAAAAAACTTGAATGTCTTGCATGAGTTTTGGAAGAGACCAAACATCTTAGAGATGTGGCGGTTTCTGATTGGTCAATTAATCGGAGCCGGCTGACGTCACACTATCATTCATATTATGGAAGCACATTAGCGAAACAAACTTTTACTTTGTATGTTTACTATGTGGACAAGTTTCCATCTTTATAATTGTTCAATTCACTACTTTTAGACTGATTATTCCTTGGAATTTCTTCAAGTGACAATTTTTTTGTTTATGGTTAGGATCAAATCTGAACGCTGACGTTTTTGTACCGAAATAAATATACAAATTATCAAGCCTCGTATCATAGATTACAAAAACTAAAATTTCCCAATATAAAAATCAGGACTATAGTCTGCATAATAGATATAAAAATTATAAAGCCTTATCTCTGGGATTCTCAGAAATAAATTTCTCAAATTTAAAGATTAGGTCTATAGCCTTAATTATAAATAACTAAGCCTCATCTAAAGGATAATGAATTGTAACAATTATAAAGATGAAGACTATAGTTTGCATAATAAATATACAAATGATCAAACCTCATCTCAAGGATAGTAAAGTTAACCAGTATAAAGATGAGGACTATAGTCCGAATATGCAAATTATCAAGAGCTATATGAAGGATCCCCCCCAAAAAAAAGTACAGTTACTTTCTTCAATATATTCCTCATAAATGATGGTAGCTTTTAAATCAAGCTTATCGTCTGAACTCTAAACCCAGAGTTTTTGGACTGTTATACACGTCTTCACACAGGAATACCAGAAAAACGTTTTAATCAAGATCAAGACGAAAATAAAAAAAAATAACTTAAGAATTACTGAATATTCCTAAGGTCAATTTCAACTTTCATTTTTCAATATGTCTAGAAGAACTTCTCAGAAATACATTGCTATTGAATTTATTCACATTTATAGATTTGTTTAATTCGATTGTGTGGAAGTAAAGTTAAATGAGCTTCCTTGTTTATTTGTTTAGTTTTATGCCTTTTTAGATCATTTAATGCCGAAAACAATTCTTTTTGAGAAACTCTTTTTTTACGCGCAGTTATTTGAATAACTCAATATGTTCTATTCAATGTGGGGATTGATACATTTCCCATGGGTATTAGTCCAAATATGAACGCAAACGGAACGGATGGAATTCGAACTTGCACATTACGATCCCGAAATCCGACTGTCTATTTATTGTCCTTAGTTGACTTTCCTTTAAATAATCTTGAGGAAGTTTAAACGCACATCAGGCTTTATGCTTTCTAGGATCACACAGGTTTTAGCATTTTATGGAACCATGTTGGGGTTACAAAATTGTAGTATCGTGTGATACATTCACATATATATTGGGATCGGTACCCGACTAAATCTTAACTCTATTAATATATCACTATTTGTTTAAATATGATGCGCGTTCGTAAAATTCCTGGCGAGGAAAGCAGAATCTTGTGAGTGATGAGGAATTGATAAACTCAATTCAATACTGTGAGAGGTTGCGTGGTATGAACATGAATGTCCAAGCTAGCCCGGCCTGATGATGATGAAAGCTTGTTAGCGATTTCATGCCCCGTACACCACACCGTTGCTTTGATTATGTGGGCCTCCACCACCAGCAAACCACTTATGATATTTACTTGGTGAGCACCCCCAAGTCTTGGCACAAGGCCATTTTTACGTGCTCTTACCCGGGCTTTATATATTCGGTGTTACCCTTCACCTAGATGAACTGCTCTCCCGAGTTAACGAGCCCCATCTGCCCGAGGCTGCTAATGGGGCTCGTTAGCTCGGGAGAGCAGTTCATCTAGGTGAAGGGTAACACAGCAAACCACTTATATCGACTATGTAGAAATATAGATTGTTACCAAGAGTACCAGCTGGCAAGTGAGTAGTAGCTTGTCCCGTAAGTGACCCAGTGCTTTGGACACTGCGTCATATGCGGGTCATCCAACAACCACTCATATTGACCAACTATCTAAAGATACAGGCTATATCACCACAACCTCGAGGCAAAACCAAGTTAGGTGGCATAAAATGGCAAAGAGATAGCTGGGCCAGATTATGTACGAATGCAAAAAGACAATAAGGAAGTTGGCATACTACAAATTGCGCACCAAACTTTTCTCCTATCAGGTATGCGACGCCGTGTCGTTTCGGTTTCTATTCTGGTTGGTTAGGAGTAAAGGCTTAACAGGTATCAGTGGATATTTGTCTGTTCAATTTTTTAAAATGCATTGTGGAACTCAACGACGCATCTGCTTCTGACGCACGCCCATGACAAGTGTTGCTTTCTTAGAGTCCCAGACTGTCAATATCTACAACAATACGTTAAAACTTTCAGATCATGAATGCATAAGTTCAGTCATGATAACAATGTAATTTGCAATCCTCTCTGATTCATTTGGGAGGAATATAAAATCAATTGTTTCGTTTATGGTATATCAATTATTTTATGTCATTTAATGCCGAGCTCAATCATTTAAGATAAACGATTTTTGTCTACACCTATGTTTTTTCGTAACAGCATATGGACTATTTAATCCATGGCTGGAAGTAATGTGTGAATTCATACCTTTTCCAAGAGTATTTATTAGTCCAAATGTGAACGTTTAAAAAACGTCTGGGATTCGAACTCGCGTAATACGATTTATAAGCCCGACTGCCTATCCACTGTCGCAAGTAGACTTCCCTTATATAAATAGTAGGAATTACTTTTGCAACGAACCTCGTGTGTATATTATAAATTGTAGGGCTATAGGAGCTTCATAAGATTATTAATAGAAATAGTCTATAAGAAGTGATGCGCTAGGTATGACAGGACATGTCGGAAAATTGTTAACCTCCCCTTTGTTTAAAACAGCGATTGCATTTATGTATAAATAAATAAATTCACTTTTAAATGTTCTCATTCTTTTAAGTAAATATTCTTTTTAATAAAGAATTTTTGCTTCAATGATCGGTGAGGTAAAAAAAAAATATTCAAATGTCCTGCCATACCTACAGTGCTGCTCACACATACCTGTATCATTCTCTTCCAGCAAGGGGGGGTGGAGGGGACGGCCCGCACTAGGTGGCACATTTCAGGTGGGGGCATTTTAAGGGGTTGAAAATAGACAATGAAATATTAGTAAAAAGTTTTCAAGGTTGTAATATGTTCTTTGTTTTAAAATATTACTGTTTTTAAATGGTGAAATCAGTTTCATTTCCATTGAAAAATAAAAATTAAATAAGTTGAATATAATGTAGATCCTTGATTGTAGTTCTATTAAAATAAATAATTTTAGGTTTTTTTTTTTTTTACGGATTAACTGTGGTTAAGGTGGTGCAAATTACAGATTATCAGTGGTCTGGGTGGCGCAAATCTTAGGACAGCCCCTGGTGGCAAAACTGTTGCTATGTCACTGTTCTCTTCACACCTGTCTCATTGGTTCCATTCCTATCCACCTTTATATCTGGTTTCATTCATACCCACCTGCCAGTCTTCATCAATTCTTACCTGTCTGTTGCATTCCGTTCAGACCCACCTGTCCATTGCGTTCCATTCTTACCTATCTACACATGTCATTCTGTTCATTAGTACTAAGTAACCAGTCTCACCCGGTACGTACCAAACTGCCTACCTCATCTCATTTTCACCTACTTGTCTGTCTTGTCTCGGTTGTACCAATCCTCATTCCTTTTGTAACCATCAGCCCGTCTCATTCCGTTTGTACCGTCCAATGTTTCATCCTGTATTTAGCCAAACCTAAAGTTTTTCAAGCTTTGCTGATCGTGAGACTATAATCATATCAGGTAAGGGTGGATCAGACTGAAGGCATGTTAACAGTTCTATGGATTTCTTAAAAATAATTTTGAATTCATCATCATCTTCATCATCATAATAATATTCTTTTCATCTAGATAGTTTTGATTTTCTGAATCCTTGAGATAAGGCTTGGTAATTTGTATATTTATTATGCAGACTATAGTCCTCATCTTTATATTTGTTAAATTTTCTATCATTAAGATGAGGCTTGATAATTTGCATATTTATTATATAGACTATAGTTCTCATCTTTATATTTGTTAAATTTACTACCGTTGAGATGAGGCTTGGTAATTTGCATATTTATTATGCAGACTATAGTTCTCATATTTATATTTATTAAATTTACTATCATTGAGATGAGGCTTGGTAATTTGCATATTTATTATGCAGACTATAAACCTCATCTATTTGTCAAATTTACTATGCTTGAGATGGGGCTTGATAATTTGTATATTCATTATACAGACTTTAGTCCTCATCTTTATATTTGTTAAATTTACTATTGATGAGATAAGGCTTGATAATTTGTATATTTATTATGCAGATTATAGTCCTCATCTTTATATTTGTTAAATTTACTATCATTGAGATAAGGCTTGATAATTTGTATATCTATTATGCAGACTATAGTCCTCATCTTTATATTTGTTAAATTTACTATCCTTGAGATGAGGCTTGATTATTTGTATA
>JAUZSX010305353.1:0-26920 GCA_034780655.1 Idiosepius hallami | reverse complement strand
GGGATGGGGGACTTGAGTAAAATTGTAGCCATTTTTGTTTTTTAAATGAACCAACTATTTATGATAATATTTTCAGCTTAGATATTATTTTAGGTTTAATAAAGTTTGCATGAATTTTCTTTTCTTCATTTATTATAAATAAAATGCAACTTTCACTTCCATGAAATATTTGACTTTGCATTTTTATTGCAAGAAAAAGAAAAAATTGGAAATATTCTCAAAGCAATCATTAATTGATAGAAAAAATATTGCCTCAGGTAAATCAAAGTCACTCGTGCTTCGTTAAATATTCAAATGTCACTTGTACAGCTGCACTCAGTAAAAATTCTCAGGGGACCAAAGAATTATAAATAAGTGAAATAAAATTCTAATGTTTTTGGGATGTTTTTTAAAAATCAAAAGATTCAGGTCACAATAAGTCACCTGCTGAGGAAACATCTCACCGCTTACACCACCTCCTTTCCCCCACCAAAACCTTTTTTGGTGAATGATTTAGCAACCAGTTTCATATGAATATCCATACATATACGTCTTTATATAAGCACGTGTATATCCCTTTATATATAAGAAAGTCCGTATTGACCCTTTCCCTAAAACCTGAAATTTAAAGTAAATTGGACGCAGCCGTTTAAACAATCCAATACTCATTTGATTCTGTAGTCTTCTATAAGTTTATGTGTTCAAATTTGACTTTTAATATAAGTATCCCAGTGTTGACGTCAATTTAAAAATTTAACTTCAAATCAACAAGGCAAAAGAAACTCTGCACAATGGAAATAAGTTTTTTAAATACATTTAAAAAACTTTTTTTCATTGTGCAGAGTTTTTTTTGCCTTGTCATAGAACAACAAAAATGCTCTAAAGTTACAACTTTAGAGCATTTTTGTTGTTGTTCTTGTTGTTGGCAAGCGTATGTCATTACTGACAATACTATAGAATTCGAACTATAACATCTTACGACCATCGATGGCCCATTAGGCCTCGACGCCGTGTGGCAAGTGCCGCCGGTGGTGTGTCTCCCGCCTATGCTACTCCTCTCATAAGAATGGCAGTATGTCAGATCCGATCACACAAGACGACACCATCACGAATTTGTTTTCTTTTTTTTGTACATGCATTTATGTATTTTTCTGTATTTTGTGAATGTTCTTTTCAAAACATCTAATTTTTCTTGTACAGGTTATAATTTTCTCGACTGTTTTCTCCCTCCCCCTTTCAGAATATCAAACTGTTATTGAATTATATCCCACATTTTCTAAAATTCAAATATATACCTAAGCCTGAAGAAAATTTAACTCGAAATTGAATGTCAGAGACCTTTGAAGAAGAGTCAAGGTCACTCGAAATATTACACAATGTTTAAAAAAATTGAAACAATTTGCAAATAATACGTTTTATAAAAAAGGCTGTATTTCTATTATTTTTTTACTACTCTAATTTTCTATACTCTTATTTTTTTACATATATTTTGTATTCTTATTTAATTATTTATTTTGCTATTATTCATCCTATTTCATTCCATTCGACCAGAGAGCTTATATCCTATATTCACTCAGCTATGAGAAACACAAGACAGGCCGGCTGGGCTAACTTGCAATGCCGGACTCTCGGAACAGGTTCGCCCCTGATATAAATTGTAATTATAATTTTGCTCTGGTAATATTACTTATAACGTCCAGATTATTTAGAACTCGTGTAATGGAACTCTTTTTCCAATCGTCCTGTAGGAACTGAAAACAATGAAAGCGAAAGGACAAATCTAAATAATTCTAATTATTAAACCTTATTTCACAAAATCACTGAAATGTTTAAGAAAAATGTGTTTATCAAAATCAGGAAAAGAATAAGTCTAAATTATTAAACAGAAAAACAGTGGGTAAAAATCCAGTGGTCCATTCGGCAAATTCGTCCAACTAAAATACCCAATCAGATGTTTCAGTGTTGTTTCAGCATTTCTATTTCTATATATTTTGGTGGGGATAGGAGAGTATCTTGATTCTATCTTTATTTTTTATTCATTTACTATTTTAGCTCTGAAACAAGCATTGACTTAAACAAAAACAAATGACCTTCTTTGTTGGGTAAGCGCATTCCAGGTCATTTTAACACAGTAGCACAAAAAGGTGGATATTTTATTATTTACATTTTTTTTATTTTGATGTCTTTCAAAAAATTACACGTCAAGTGCTTTTATTTGTAGACAGTTTCTTTTGTCTGTAGGTATCTTGCTTCTAAATACCCCACTGACTGTGGTATGACACCTAGGGACAGAAACAAAAAGCCAGCTACGTTCGCCGATTTATCCCTCTCTCTCACCCTCTCTATCTCTCTATTTCATTTTATTCTTTCTTCTTCATCTCCCTCTCTCTCGCTTTCTCTCTCTCTCTCTCTCTCTCTCTCTATTTCTCTCTCTCTCTCTCTCTCTCTTATCAGACTTAATCTTTCTTTCCCCGTCAATTTCTTTTGTCCCAGTTTTTTCTAATAGCGTGTATCTTACTAGGCAATTTGTCCATACACGAGTGAAAAATTGACTTCATTTTGTAATGAGATTTTCATAATTGTCACTACGTATCTATTTGTAAAAAAATTGATTGAAAATGTAAACTAAAACTACAAAGATATTTGATGGAGACTCAATATATTTCACGAGAAATAAAAGGAATTAAATCAATTTTTAACGTGTTTTAAAACATTTTTTATAGTTCATCTTCCCTAGTTCTTTGGGTTTTTCCCCGTTTGTACCTGGTTGTCTACCGGTATAGCAAATTTTTGCAATTCTTTCCATTTTTTTCACCGATTACAAAGTCTTGTCTTCTTGCTTGTATCGGTCTATTTGTTTGAATATAAAAAACGTTTAAGTCTTTGGTAGATATCGTACGGATTTTTTTCCATACACAATCACAGGTTTGTGTATGTACCATTTTTCAGTTGGCAATTTTTACAGATTCCAGTGAATTATTTTTTCTATCCAGTCATACTTCTTTTTATACATATTTTTGCGCGGGTTTAATGCACCCGCTTATGAAGTGAGTGACGGAAACCTCTCGTTTTCCGCATCGTCTGCATTTTGTTTTCTGGACTCTAGTGAAGTTATCTTCTATATACTTGGTGCAGAGTGCGCTGTGAAGCAATTATTAGTAATTCATCCCAATAACGCAGTATCCTTTTTAAAGCCATGCTCATGTTTTGTGTGTTCAACTATTTTAACCTGTCTTAGGAATTTTAAATGACGTGGTTTTCTTTCAATCTTAGATTCTTATTTTCTATTTCTGTCTTGTTTGCGAGTTTTTGCTGCTGTTGTTAATCTTTCCGTTTTCTTTTATGTATTTTATAGTTGTTCTGATGCCTTGCACACAGTTTCTTCAGAATTTAAGAGGCTTCATCCTCCTTGGTTTCTGTTTACGTAGAATCTATTTAAATCGTTTATTTGTTTTAGTGTCTTGTGCATGGTCACTGGTTTCCATGTCTAGTTTTCGTAATTGTATTAGAAATCTACCTCTTCAAATTATCCAATTCTTTCTGTAGTTTTCTCATTTTGGCGTCTGGTCTTTTCCCACATTTTGTTATCCTGTTTTATAGTTCTTGCCATATTTTGTGCTTATATTCACTGATTAATTCGCCCATCAAATATATATTAAGATTTTTAGTTCCGTTATGACCTTTGTCTGCTTGAAATAGTTTTTTTTCTAAGTTTCCTCATTTTCTATTTTCATTTTTCTTATAGATGGAATTTATTTTTCTCTTCTTTCGTCGTTTTCTTAGCTTATGCAATTGTATCAGAGTTTCAGTTTCTCGACGGAGGTCTTCAATTGATGCAGTACTTTCAATTTTTTTCCCTTGTATCCTGCAGATGCTAACTTGGTTTCCACCAATTCATGAACTGGGAAGTTTTCTTTTCCTAAAAGATAATTTACTTGTTTAACCAGTCTTTGTGAGGAGGTGTTTTAGTGTCTTAGTTTAGATTTCTTTCACCCATTTGGCAAAAATCTTTTTTTCCAATAATACTTTTGTTATAGCTTCCCAATACTAGTGGTTCTCTTCTCTTATCCATTATATATATATATATATATATATATATATATATATACTTGGTGAGCAGCATCAACCAAGTTTGGCACAAGGCCATTTTTAAGGTGCATGGAATGGTTTTGACTTATATTTTAACTCACTTATTACGATTCCAGAGTCCGAGCTTTTACTAATGCTCCACCTTCACTGTTCAATTATATACTTGTTACCACTTGCTAATAATGATATGTAGATCTTTCTTCTTCTTTCCCATTTTCCGATACAATTCGTATTAGGCATTTTTCATATGGGTTTCGGTTTGTGGTCACTCAAGACTGCACTGCTTTTATCCTGAAACAGAGACAGTAATCCCCATAACTCATAAGAATCGGCCATCTTTGTTTTGAGCATGTATTAAAACTTTTATCGCTTACAGCTACTTTCACTGCTGTTATTCTTGAAAATTATCCCTATCTTCAAAAAAAAAACTAATTAGATGTAATGAGATTTCGGAGTTGTATTTCATAAAATTCTATCCTAAATCCAACTGCCTAGTCTAGAAAATTGACATTATTTTATATCATTTCCATCACTCCTTTCGTCACTCATTTCTTCCTTCTAAAATAAGTATTTATTCAAATACAAATATTCGTTTTATTTCCAAAATACAAATTTTGAAATTTCTTTATTGGAATATAGAAAATGCAGATTCAGAATCTAAACTTAAAATTTACTAAATCGAATTCTTCTTGCCGGTTTCAAACAACTAACAACAAAAATTCCATTCAATTATTTATTTTTTTTTTGGTTACCTAGTGGTGCTATCCTGTTTCTTTTTGTTGGTATTTATGAATGAAATCAACTGTAGTGACTACAGTCGTCCCAATTGACAACTAATCGTAAACATTTATTAACAGTAATGCAGTCTAATAAAATGAAACCAACAAGAAAAAAATCATTCATTAACTTGTACGTGATAAGCATTTAAAACTATTTTACCACTAAAACTATTTGACTACAAATAAATTGATTTCAGATAATTCCGACATGACACAAGATCAAACATTAATATCCTACGAGGAACGTGACTGCCACTCGTAACAGGCACTCCTACACACAAATACGAATATTAACACACACACACACTACACATTAATTGGGTCACGTGTCTGTAAACGAAAGTAAATGATTACTAAACAAACTAGTGGGATAATAAAGTCGTGTTTATATGGACCCACAAAAAAATAAAACCCTTCAATTTTGACTGATCGTTTCTTATCTTGTAAGATTTTTGTAATCAAAAACATGTTGACAATTTTCAAATTCATTATTTATTTGATTAACAACATTTCTTAGTTTTGCTAAAATTTTGGGCTTCAATTTTCTGAAAAAAAAAATATTATGGCTTTGGTGTCACCGTGAGCTCTTGTGAGATATTAATTGAAAAAAAATAATTTGGAATTTATTTAAAGTCTTTATTTAGTCGTACACATAAATGAAATTTTATTGATAGGTTAATGGATTTCAATTCAGGAAAAGTCATATATATACATATATAATGGGGAAAAATATACACTCAAAAACTATGATATCGTTTTCTAAAAGAAATATAGCAAATAAAGACAATGATGAACCAGGCGACAAATGAAATACTTTTTTACGAATAAAAACCATTGAAAAATCAACTAGTACTAAAATATTTTTTTCGAAATCCTTGAGATGAAATATGATAAATTCAACAAACATTATTCGGACTATAGTCCTCAACCTTATTTAATCTCTGTCTCACAAACTTCCGACTAAATTACTCTTCAGTCTTCTTCAGGTAACCTAACTTGACTCATATTGCTTTTAATATATCTAGAAGACAGATCACCCGAGGAATATCGAAGGATAATTCGGTTGAAACGTAGACAAAGAATAATGCTAAACAAAATGAGGACAATAGTCCGAAAAATTCTCTTAAATGTAGATGTAAAACTTTAATCTTAATTTAGATTATTATTATTTATCTGATATTTTTATATATTACTAGAAGTATTGCCCAGCTTTTCCTGGTGCCGGGAACTTTCCACTAAGATAATTAGGGAAGCCTATTATCTAGGAACACACTCAATGCTTTTTTTCATACAAAATTTTGTACTATACTCAATTCAATTCTAATCCTTTTTCATGCTTAATTCATTTTTAATGGTTTTTATACTAAATTTATTAGTGAAGCTTTTTTTACGCTAAATTGATTTCTAATGTAGTTAGGTAGTTAACGAAGCCTATTAAATAGAAAGACTTATTATACATATGGAAATTTTAGTGATCTGTTTGTTTTTTGTTTTTATTCTGATTGTTTTCGTTTTTGATTTGTTTTTTTGTTTTGTTTATAGAGAAGTTACATTTGATTTTTTATAATTATTTTCATTATTTGAACAACACTTGTTAGAGGAAAAAGATTTTTTTTCAAAAAGGCTTTGTGTTTGAAAATGAATATTTATATTAAATTTCAAAAGACTCTTAACCACTATTTTGTTTTATTTTAATTCAAAAACGCTTCTTCGTATCTTTATTGTGTTTGTAAAAAAGATTTTTAAGCAATAATTTCGACTCCTATGTTGTTAAATTAATTTTTGCAGTCAAGTTGCATTGGAGACACCGGTTCCCGTCAGATCATCGAAGTTAAGCAAATTCCGACCTTGATGGTGACCATTTAAGAATATGAATATTTACAGTTCCCATTCTAATTTTTCTTCGGCTCGATTCAACATTGCTCGTAAACCGGAAATTCGAAACCGGTTGCAGAATCCGTTCAAAAACGACTATTTTAATTTTATATGTAACCTTTGCCTCTTCACTTGATTTTTTTCCGGGTTCGAATCAATTTTTTTCTTTTCTTGATTTTGAATATTTTTATTCCGTATCATTATTAATAGGATTAATAGAAGAACTCTTAAAAATATAGCGAAAGAAGAATAAAGAGAAAACTGTTTTTGGTAAATAATTATGAGTGTTGGTTTTATTATTCTTACTCATAATAAATTGTTTCTGGGTTTCTTCAACTGGAAGAGATTAAAATCTTCTATCGAAACTTTGAATACCGTATACACACCCTCACTACCTTCCAAGAAATCTTAACTCACACTAATTTCACATATCTCCCTATTAAGCTAGCCACCGCCCTGAGCATAAACCCACAAGCTCACACGACACTCCTGATACCGTCATGTTTTGCACCATTTGCGAGTGTCGACTCTGATTTGTGTAATTTGCCACAGTTTGAAATAAACGCAAAGCGACTTTTCTAGCGAAGAGATTTCGGTGTAGAGAGTAAGGTGTTGGGATGATGAATACAAGGAGAATGTTGAACGCAGAAGCGATGGAAGGGAGGATGGATGAAAAGGGGGCGCGACCCAGTATTTTAGAGGTCATAAATGGCGCTTTTCGTCTAGGCGGGATACATGGTCCAAACTGATCTGTAGAGAGAGCAGTTACTTTTAGACACTATTTCCTAAAAAGAATGGTATAAAACTTAGGTGTGGTTTTAGTATGTTCAACATTGAACGGTGAAAATAAGTAGCCTTAGACTGCAAAAATCACCTTCTCTTGTCGTATACTCAATAAAACAAGACATATTCCAAATTTTAGAATAAATAGATACCTGCTGATTAAAATTTTTAATTTGTATTTTAATCATTCAAACATAGCAGTGTGTTGTTTTTACCATAAGATAAAATCCTGAATTTTATCAAATTAAAAGCAGAACATGTACTTTTTGAATAATCTTAGATAGAATTCGTTAGAATTTCGCACTTTAAAACAATAAAAGAAATAAATTATTTGAAAAATATTTTTAAAATAAATATTGGCTATTTCCAATTTTACCAGCGCAAAATCCAGATAATCATTTGAGGATGATTACTATTGCCAAACGAATTATTTTGCACTAAATAGTGTTTTTTTCTTTTAAAAATTAACTCTTGTAAGCATAAAAATAAATATTAAAGCTGGTCTTCACCAATTTGTAAATAAAAGAACAAGAAATCTTCGCCATTTTATTACTGTTATTTGAATATCTTAAATCTGTCGATAGTGAGTTTAAATTTGTAATTGTCTACTCTATATATTAACAAATATATATTTTTAAATTCAGTAAATTCATGACCTTGGTAATAATAGGTAAATGTTATTTTAACGCTAAACTTGGAAAAATCATGAATTAAATAGAAAAATGTAAGCATGAAAAGTAATATAGTTAAGAATAAACTTAGAAAAGTAGAAGAATTTGTTAAAACAAGAATTTCTATACAATGTTTAATATAATTCTTTAAAAAAATCTTAATGCTGCAATATTTTAAATTATAAATTTATATTTGTAAAATATTGGGAAAGAAGTGCATTCCATTTTCGTTCCGAGGGCCCATAATACTCTATGTCCGCCCCTGGAGAACAGCAAAACGTGATGTCTATTTATATATATATATATATATATATATATATATATATATATATATATCATGCAGTAAAATAAAGTTCCATTTGTTGCAAAAGATTGTATCTTAATTCAATTGATATTCACCCATCCATAGTTCCGTAGATCTTTTACAAAAATCGATCAAATTTGTAATTTTAGCTAATGCACATGAAGATTTTTAAAATAATGATTTGGTAATTAACTATTACTTTCTTGTTATTGTCTTTGTGGTTGTCTTTTAATCACACGCATGTATAATTATTGTATTAGAATTAAATCTATTCAGAAAATATATATCATAATAGACAAAATAATTAAAATAGAATTATAAGAAATTAAATAGATTTTTTGCTTTTAAAACTAGCTCATAAAACAAGTTTAGTATTATGATAATCTTCTGGTTTTTGATGGCTTGTTTTTATAATCTGTTAAGTTTATGTTCGTTTTAAAGTTTCTGAAAAAATTCAACAATTTTAAAAAGAAAATTAAAATGAAATAACAATACGAAATGTAACAGACAAAGCAAACCAGTTCTAAATACAATCCTAATTGGAGATCAAAAATTAGTCTCGAGTGTACTAGATTAGAACAATTCTTCAAAACCAGACAACACATAGAGCATGTACATTTATCAAACATCTTTGTAATTGAAGGAGGCAACGAACACACTGAAATTTAAGTGCAAGGGTTAATTCATCCTTAAGTATTTACCTGGCAGCCTCTCTTTCTAATACACTAACTGACGGACTTATTAACTTTCTTCCTTGGTCAACCTCTTTTATTCCACTCTCTATCACCCCTTCTTCATTTTTTACTGTTTCTGTCCCTTTCTGTTACTTCTCAAATCTATTTCAAGTGAATTGTGTTAAGATAATCAAGGACATATGGAAGACTTTAGACAGGTCTGAACCAAGGAATTCCTATTTCTACATTTTAAAATGTGATTCTTTACATTTTTTTTTGCCATTCATTCGTTTATTAACACTAAACTATTGGTTGACAGAGCGAGTCTTTCTTTGTGTCGGTTGGGTATATTTCCATTGGCTGGGTCGATTCTTATATTGGCAAAGAAAAGAAGATATTGGTTGGATGGTTTGCTTAGCGACGGCAGTGGCGATGGCAGTGATGGTTGGGTCGTTGGTCGGTGGTTGACGTGTGAGAATAAGGGAAGGGGAGAGCGGCTGCAAAATGCTGTTGCAGCAGTTGGCGCTGGTTGGGTGACATTTCAGCTGTCACATGAAACACTGTTGTCAAATTGGCCTGATGTGAAGGCTGCGCTGGGCATGGATTTGCCACCAGGCGTCTCTACTGTCATTACCGATTTCCGGCTGACAGCCGAGACAATTTGCACAAAACTCCCGACATTCTACTCGGCATTTGCTTTTTCAATAATAGCACACAGAGAAAATAATATTAAAAAGAAACTAACAAAAAGACATGAATCCGAATATGATAAACAACAGAAACAAAGGGAAATTCCAACCTTGAAAGTAATTTATAGACATGGTGTTGCATACGGTGATGGTGATAATGATAGCTATGATGTTGTTATAAATGGTAGTCATGAAAGTATTGTGAATAAAAATTATGATAATGTTATGCATGAAAGCTGTGATTGTGTTGCGAGTGGGTGACTTTAGAGAATGGCGAATGATCGCTAGGTTAGTGGTGAATACCAAACGTACGTATGTGTGGTAAATGATATATCCGATACCAAAATTAAAGCAATGATAGTGATTACGATTACATAGTGTGAACTCCTTGACTTTCCCTAATCAATTCTAGACTCTAATATTTCGATAGAAGAAAACTACTTAACTACTACGGAAATAGACTATAACAATAAAAGCAGAAAGAATGTTGGGAAGAGAATGGTGAATCAGATTTTTGATAATGAATAAAAATAATCGTAAATTATTGCAAAACTAATAAAGGGTTGAAAGTAAAAAAGCTTTGTACAAGAAAAACATCTTTTTTTTTCTGATTTGAACTGTCAAAGCTAATGTAGCTTTGAACTAAAATGTTTGCCTTGTATTTCTAACTGTTGGGAGTGCCAACGGATATGCGTAATGTAGGATCGGGTTGATATGACTACAGTAAACATATATGATAATCATATTATGTATAAAATCGAAAAATAAACACAGCAGTTTACTTTGTGTAGAATGATGATATTAACAAGTTTAGAGTTTTTTTGAATGTTAAAATGGTTCAATTTTCAAATAGATAAAAAAAAACAGTTTAAAAATAAGAAGACTCATACAAATTGTGAAAATTAATTATTAGAAATATTCAGTGTATTGGAGTTATTCTGTTGAAATATTATTCAAATCTCGATATTAAATCTAGGAAATTGATCCAAAACAGTAATTCAATTGAGATTCAATGAATAGAGTTTAATGACATTTAATTCAATGAATTTAAATATCCAATAAAAATGAAACAATTTTATTAAAATGTCAACGGTGTCATTCCACCTATGGTTCACAAATTGGCTATTAGATGTTTCAATGAATCAAAACAAATATACATATAATTGAATTCAAAACTATTCTATCAACTATTTTCTTTTTTTTTTAATGATATCCATATTACAAATTTCAGTTATCCCTATTTTTTTCGCAAAGCAACACAATTTATTTATTATTGGTATAATTATTTCTTCTCATTCCACTATTCCTCTTTCTTCTCCTTATCTACTTCTCTTTCTTTTTTACCTGCAAAGTTTTTAGAAAATGCCCCTTGGTGTTCCAGCATGGAAAGAAAACCAATACCCTAACAAATTTTCTAAATATATATATAAAAACTTCTAGACTCACAAACTAGAATATCAAAAACATTTACCAACTCTTTCAAACTAATTATTTCTTCAAAAAAACACCTAAAAAATTAGTCCCAAATCAGGAAATTATGGATGCAACCAACCCCACTGTTGTACAGATACATTACAATGAACATTTATTATACCAAATTCAAACATGAAAATACACTCACCTAATAAGTGAAACTTCTGATATATATGAAAGTGCAATCAACTCATCTTATATATTATTATTAAGTTTAATGGCAAAAGAAATTATTGTGCCTGACGACATTAAATAGTTCAAATCGCCAAGTTGGGTTCAACTTTCAGACCTACAATACTTGGTTTTTACTTAAATTTGCAGCATGAGTTAATCACTTTTTCCGTCCTTGAATGATTAGCAATACCCAATGAATCAATATTTATTAACCCATAAACAGTATTGTGGAATTTCTTTTATTTATTTTAAACCAATATTTTAAAGGTTAAATATAGTTTATACCAATTAAATACAAATCAAATTATAGGTCGAGTCGAAAATCTAATGGTAAAAATGCAGGATTAAAAATTTGACATACGACAGTGACAAAGGTAGATTAATTGTTTTTTGTATTTGTTTGTTTTTTTTACGCCAGTAATATCTTCTTAGTATATTTACATAGTTTACTTTCTCCTACGCAGCTGCTTGTTGTACCAACCTTAAAATGAGTGACATAGCTTACATTGAATTAAAGGAACAGAGTTCGTTTCACAACCAACCTATATGTTAGTTAAAACCAACTGGTAACGAAGAGCATACCATCAAAATAATAAAGAATTTTACATGTAAAAATAAACTATAAGAAAGCTAAGTACCAGCAAAGGAATAAACCAATTAAATCAGTTATTTCTTTAAGAAAAAAAAAAGGAAATGATAATTGACATCTTTCGAATTGCCAGGTCATTTTTTGAAAATTTTCTTCAACAGATAGAATTGTTGGTTCATTTTTCAAAGAATATTTAATCACACTCTTCTCCCCCCTCCTTCTTCTCTCTTATGACAGGTATGCGTGTGTATATACCACATATCAGACATTAAAAATTCCAACTCAAAGAGATAAAACAAAATTTTAATCATAAAGAATCTGTAAATTATATTTTAGCTATAATTTATTTTCTTACTCCCTCATACACATAATATTCATACTTTTATATTCAATATTTTTGATGTTCTTTAATGCTTTCACTTTAAAAAACTGCTAAGATAAAATAATCTCACTGACGAACAAATCATCGAGGTCTTTCATTCTTCTTCTTCTTCTTCTTCTTCTTCTTCTCCTCCTCCTTCCCCCTTATTATTAATATTATTATTATTATTATTATTATTATTATTTTTATCATTTGCAAGCCACCAATACCTCTATCTTAAGTCAAAGTGACGACTATTCTTCTTGTGATGTTTCAGCATATTTCAGTCCATTCCAGTCAGAGACTGTATGAATTCTTGGATCATCACATCTTTCTGACTCTACCGTCGCTCATGGTCAGGCAACTTGAAAGCTGAATCGAAAAAAATAATTATTAGCACTCCAGCATCTGCAAATTCTTTTCAGTCTGTGACTGCAAAGTATTTCCCCTCGACAATTTTCTTTGCTTGTAAATGTATTATAATGCACATATCAGTTTCACCTTCGTTAAGGCTGATCATTACAGTTTATGCAAACCAACAAACCGACAAACGAGGCTCTGAACCTGATACTATAGGTATTTTTATCCGGTTGATCAGATAGTTTCTTACTGTATCATTGATCCCAAATTCCATTTGGGGTTTGTTCCTCGAGTATAAATATGGTACTTTAATGGAATTGTATAGTATGTATATGGCTTGACAGGAGAGAAAATAATTAATTGGTCATTTTTATTGCTGGTTAATTTGCTATGAGCAAGATTAGGGAAGGAAGGGAAAGAGGACAAAGCTGAAGAATGAAGAGAAAAGTTTGGTTGCATAAAAAACATACTTTACTTAAAGATTTGGTCAGTCTTACGACTGATGTTTGTTCAGATGATAATTATCCTTCGAATTAAACCGAAATTTGGACTTTTGTATTTTGATTAGACCCAAAATAAGCTAATAATAAAACCTACTGTGGTACACTAGAACCTCAATGATGATTCGTCTTAAAAAAGCTTCATGATGCATATTTCTCTTTGTTCACAGATATTCATTTCGCACCTTATCTTTACTTATCTTTTTAGTTTCTTAATATCCCCCCTCTGGTTAGTCCTTCTCTCTTACAGTGTGTACAGACCTATTGGCATTAATACCATTGCATTCGTGAGCTTTATGACTCTCATATTGATCATTTGATCAGCGAGTTGATTAGTTTTCTACAGAGAAACAAAAAGAATTAGAATATAGCATTTTTCTCTCATTAGACGGAAGGGATTTCAGTAAAACTCTCTTGACGAAATTCTCTATTGGAAATTCTTAATTGTACATATAATTTCAACCATTTGATTTTTTATTTTCGTTTTGGGATTAATTCTGTTACTGACCAATCACAAATTAATATAAGATAGAACAAATTAATATAAGTTAGAACCTCCCAGATATTTAACAAAGTTTTCAGAAAAAATAAAGTAATTAAATATAATAGAATAGAATATGCTACATAAATTCATAAACGGGCTACATCAACCAAGTATACTGAAATATAAAAACTCTCTTTATTCCTTCCAGCAAGGGATTCAAAACAGCATACTATGATGTACTACTCACATCACATTAAAAAAAAATGATAAAAAATATTCTTCTCGGTATAATATGATTAGAAAATAGATTTTTTTCAGCAGTAATACATAGAATAAGGTATTACAGGTTGATATGTCCCCATAATGATGTCTTATAAATGCATAAATATACGCTTTTAAGGATCTGCTTTTGTTCTGGTTCAATAGTTGGATGAAAGACGACACGGAAATTATGAAATAAAATATATATTGAACAAAAGTATACAAAATGATGAAATAGCTGAATGCATCCTCGTTTCGAACAAAAGTGGTGCTACTATCTTACTCCCGAGTCACTGATACCGGACTATTCAGGGCAGACTATAGGTAGATGAATTGATACCAGGAAAAGTCTATGTAACACTGTTTCGAGTTCCTCAACGTCTACTTTCACCTATTGCTGGTAGACCGGGTCCAGTAGATTATTCTTCTATAACCAATATCTAGGTAGAGGATAAACCCAATTTGTAAATTCTGACGAGTAAAGCTCCGGAAAAAGCAAAACTTATTTAGCAAACTGCATTGCTGTGTGCTTAACTTGATGAATAATTAGGTTTTCAGAAGCAGAACTGTTTTGATGCATTTGAAAAGAGCATACAATCAGAAATACTTCCAAGAGGAATTTATGTCGGCTTTGTTTAAGTTAAAAAAGATAACATTTTTCCATGATTTTCATTGATGACAAATATAATTGTATGTCATTAAAAAATTAAAAACTAAATGGAATATATCCACATTTTCGTTATTTACGTTGGTTTCGTTTTTGTTTTGTGTTTAATTTATTTTGTTCATTTCATATTTTTTGTTTTTAGTTGTTGTTGTTTTTGTTCATTAATTTTTTTTGCTTTTCAGTTCTTTTGTGATTTTATTTGTTCGTTTTGTTTCTTTTTATTTCTATCTTATTTTTTATTTTTTGTGTGCGTTTTTCTATGTTTTTATATTTTAATGGCAGTTTTTTCGCTTTGTTTCGTTTTTTGTTTTTTGTATTTTATTGTTATTTTTATTCTGTTTCTTCATTCCTCTTTTTGCACCAAGACCAGTGTCTGTACTGTTGTCAGTGGCTTCTTTTTTTTGTGCCTTTTCAGCTATTATTGTTGTTTCTATAATTATTCTTGTATTTTAATCTGTTTTTTTCTTTCCCTTTTCTTTTCTTTCTTTTTCTTCAATATTTTTGTTGAGTCTTCATTTCTAGTGATGACAAAGGCGACAACGACGACAAAGATTAACTCTACATAAGATGATGGCGGGGAATGTGGGGTAGAAAGTGGGCATTGAACGACATGATAGCAGTGGGAAGCGTGTTGACACTTTTTCCACGGCGCTTAGTTTCTTATCTTATTTGTTTTATCTTCTAATTTTTTAACATATGACACACGTCAACAACTTCGTATGTAAGCACTTAGTCAAAAATACATATATACATACATAATGGCTGCAACCTCATTTAAAGGCATAACCATCGTTCAGCCAAAGCTACAAATATTTTACATTGAAAGAGATTTTAAGTAAATCAGTGCTATTTTGAGGGGAAAATCTTTGGGTTGGATAAAAGCCAATCTCAAACAATAACTTCTTGGCAAGAACAATTTGCATCATTAGGGATTTTCCGGGTCTTATATCAAAGCTTCTAACTCACATCTAAATAAGATGGTTGAATAAAAAATAATGCGAGCGATTTTTTAGATTATTTTTTATGTTGAAGAGCTACGAACACGGGAATGTTGCCATTAAAACAAGCGACCTTTTGTAATAAAGAATTCATTTTTTTATCTAGTCACCACTATATCCACGCAGTTTTGTCAGCGATGAATCTGATCTATTTCCGCTTCTGGAACGCTCTTGTCATTCACATCTCTTTCGCCACTCTGATATCGACGACCCCATCTCCTAACTGCGTTGACATCAACTGCAGAGGCTTCATAAACATTCAACAGGTGCCAGTAGATGTTGAACTGTTTGCTCTTTTCTGCACGTAGAAATTCAATGACGTAATTCTGCTTTTTATGCACGTCAATAACTGCTTCAGAATCTCACACCGTCAATATATACAACAGAGAGATGAAACTTTCATGAATGAATACATTTAGTCAACATGACAGTATAATTACAAACCTATCAGTTCCGTCCCGGTAGAATAGAAAATAGGAAACATTACTTTTGGTACAAACGCCAATAATATGGTTTCGAGGCATTTTCCTTTAAATGTACTTGAGGAAGCATTACGATTTCTAACTAGCTAAGATCTATTGGAGTGGTAGTATTCCCTAATTTGTATTGACTATATATTAAATAATGCTTTTACTGGGACTATCCTCCTCTCGAGCTCAGAACAAATGTGCTGTTACAAGAAAATAAAAAGGCATTTATCTTGAATTGCAATGTTGTAGATTAAAGATTTTTTGTTAAGGTCAAAAACTGTTTTTTAACAAAGGAAATTGAAAGATTTGTAACAATTAATATTCTTGAAACTGAGAAGAAGATTAGATGACCAAGAAATAAAAAAAAAAATAAAATGTTAACAATTTTCATCAAAACAAGCGTAAAAAAGTATTAACTTTTAAATATTCATTTTGTTTAATTAGTTTTTCAAAATGATATTCGGATGATTGAAAATGCTTCGTGTTCGTAATAGAACTGAATATTTTTTTTGAAAAACATTGAATTAGGAAGATATCCTGCACTAACGTTCTTTTGTACTTTGTAGCCATAAGATTTTTCACAGTGTTACATTTGATTACGTCAGTACTTTTTAAAAAGAATTGTGAAATTTTATTCTAATATTTTTGCATATTTTTAATATTTCAAATAATTAATTATTTAAAAACAGTTTAAGCATTAAAAAATTCTAAAGGTATATTATTAACGTGTTTCAGGTAAAAAAATTCTAACACTGATTTTTTTCGTTGTTTTCAACGAAAAAAAACAGAATTTTTTTACCATAAACACGTTAATAATATACCTTTAAAATTTTTTTATGCTTAAACTGTTTTTAAATAATTAATTATTTGAAATATTAAAACCAAATATTTTATAATGATAAGGTTAAGTGTTTTATAATTGACATAAAAAAAATTGTTCAGAAAGTTATAGTAGTTTTTTAATAGTTTTAAAATAAATAAACAACACGGCTTTTCAAGTGGGAATAATAAGTATAAGCACTAACAACATAACTAGCATCTATACCATCGGTTGTTGTATAATGCCATACCTAGGAAATTTACTGGTGTTACTGTTCGGCCTTTTTCTTTTTCTCCCTGTCTCCTCGGTTTACCGATCAATTCTCTGTAAGTGTTGACAGACAAGTTCAAACCGACCGAAACGAACTGAGTTCAGTAAATGGTATCAGGTCAATAAGCTTCCCGGCCTTTGTCGAGAATTCCCTTCCCTGAATTAGGGATTTAGGTTTAAACCTCACCTATTTGTTGTTTTCAAAATTACATATCAGACAGTTGGACTCATTTTTAACCTTTTATTATTTGAAGGCTTGTCTGGCTTTCACGAAAAAAAAAATAGAATTTGAAGTGAAGATATATCAAGTGAGGGAGAAAGAAATATTAACAGATAGATGTAAAGAGGAAAATTGATAAATACGAGTACGGGAGTGTTAACATTAAATCAAGCAACTTTTATAATATAGAATTTATTTTTCTATCTAGTTACCACTATATCCGCACAGTTTTGCAGGGATAAAGAAATATTAACGAATGTTCACGTCTCTATGAATATGTGCTCGTTTAAATAGATGTTAGAAAATATAGTAAAATAAAAGGGTAAACCAGTGATAGGCATGATCATATATAGATTAGAAATAGTAAACATATTTTAGTTAGGCAGATTGATAGATAGATAGATTGATAGATAGATAAATTTAATCAGAATATATTTATGGGTTTGCTTATAGTTGTATAATAGTATAGTTTTAACTGCTTTATCATTAATAATGATATTTGTTTGCAATATCAGGAGACTCGAGTCGAATAACATCGATTGTAACTTCCATCCAACTTCAATATTTGAAGAAAATTGATTTTACAGTTAGAAATATCTTAAAACTTCCTTTCTTTTGTCGATTAGTCAAGCTTTCCTCTTTGTCGAAGAGTAATTGGTATCAACCACACCCTATACATAAAATAATATATTGGGTTGAGATCTGGTGAGTTAGGACTAATGGAGTCTTATAAATTCTTAGACAGCCATCTCTAACTTAGGGGAACGGAAGCCATACATATGGCCTACTATCAGTAATTCTTGTTATACAGAACTACAGTGCTTAGTAACTCCACATAAACATCTGAGACCTTCTTTAAAAAATGCAAAGGCATCACATTCAAATTTCAAATGTGAATTTCATCCCAAATATCCTATATAATATTTCTAGGGATTGAATTGGGTTTTAAAAGATATTTTGAATTGCACTTGTTGTTTACCCTATGGTAACAATTAAAAACTATTAACAGAAAATGTACCTTGTCTTAATATCTAATAATTGGAATAAATGATCATAAGTAGATTCATAATATATATTTAGAATAACAGATAGATTGATTGATTACAGTATATCATAGATTAATTATTTAATTTGTAGTTAAGTAAATTTATAACTTACACAAAAGCAAATATGTAAAGATAAAAAATAATTAAGGAAAATATGAGCTTTATTTTTTACAAACTTACAATTTTATCGGGAATATGTACAATAAAAATGAAGGGAAACCTAATTTGATTAAATTTATGTATATATATACTTTTAAAAAGTTGTAGAAGTATGATCAGAATTTGCTTTAAAACCACAATAATGTAATTATTAATAACATTATATTTTTATATTAAAATGCCAAATTTTTGTCTTGGAATTAGGAGTCTGAAACATCAAAAGTAATCGTGAAATTCTGGTAATGAATAATTATGTATTATTTAATACATAATTATTTATTACCAGAATTTCACGATTACTTTTGATTTTTCAGACTCCTAATTCCAAGACAAGTAACTGGTTTTGAAACCGAAATCCGATGTAAATCTTTAGAAGTTTTTATTGTAATGGAGGACAACGTATAGAAGCTATTAATTGCAAAAATAAAAACTAAAGCAAAAAAAAAAAGAAAAATGGAATGAATAAAGCTTTTCATTCCACGACATTTTTTTCTATCCTTTCATCATAAAAATTCTGGATTGGGATATATATATATATATATATATATATATATATATATTTGTGTGTGTGTGTGAATGTGTGTGTACGTGTGTATGTGTGTACAATGGTTTCATGATTTATTAGGATTTTATTTGAAAAAGAAAAAAATACGAATAGATTTGTGTTGTAGAATTCACAGATGTTAATTGGCTTTTACTACTTTGTCTAGAAAAAACTCAACATGTGCCACGCACATGTGTACATATCATAACTAATGAAATACCTATCTGTTTATCAATCTGATTGTTGTCTGACTTTACGTCTATTTTCTTTTTCTTTTTTTAAACTTAGTATACTTTGCTGCATAACTATATACAATTTTTGTATACATAGAAATATATATATTTGTATATATAAAATTATAATGTTCACACTACACCTCCCCCACAAACACATCCAATCATACAAACACACACACACACACACACAAACAAACACTTAAATTCTAGTAAGAAAGCCAACAATAATTGTAAAATTTAATGCATAGAATTTGATGATTTGCATTTTCGAAGATAACAGGTTGTATTTTACCAACATGGTCGATAGGAATCATTCTTCAATTCTTTGATTTTCAACCTTTTTTGGGTATCCGATGCAATTAAGCACTATTCAAAATTTGTCTTACTAAAAGGCTTTGTTAGGTCAATAAAAGCAGAGTATAAAGTCCTGTTTTTGATTCACTTTTCCTGAAGTTGTCACCAAGCAAAAATTATACCCATAATTCTTTTGTCATGTCTGAAGCCTTATTACTTCGTAGTGTATTTTTTTGTTTTTTTTTGGGGGGGCGGGGATACAGGCTTTCTAGAAGCTCTTTGTCAAACAAGTTTCAAAATTGGGGAAAGAACGTTGGTTCTTTCAATTCGACAACTTTAGGGAAGTCTTTATTAGTTTGGGGTTGTTTTCTGTAAAATGGTGGCAAGTGGGGTGTAAATATGGCCCTGACCAGCTTAGGATCAGTCAGCTCCTGTTAATGGCACGTGTCAAAAACATATTCTTAGTGTAGTGTTGATGTTCAATAAAGAAATAGATCATATACTAGTATTTTCACTTTGTTTGGATCAAATCAGTCTCCACTTTACAAGTTCAGAGCTTTCCCATCTGCCGTAGTCTCATTGTACGCTGGTATTAAAATCCACAAAGATGACGATTTTTTGTCATGCTATGGGGCAAGAACCTGATCAAAATATAAGTAAAACTTCTTTTTAACGTTATCTTAGTACATCTTAGGATTTGTGTGAGTACAGTGCTACGTTTCAATTTACTGAAAAGAATAAATGGTTTTATGATACTATTATTTATTACGCCTGGGATAAACTATTTCCTATCAAATAAAGCTGGTCGATCGCAAACCCTACAGCATGCACTCTGGAATCGGCTAAATGCGCTCATTTTTGGAAATTTACGGTGGCATTAAATGACTGAAAATGTTGAAATTCTATGAAAAGGGAAAAAAAGGGATCTGATCACCAATTAATTTCTTCGTTTTTTTAGTCATGTTTAACCCAGAAAACAATATTTTGCCCCATTTCTTTTCTTTTTTTATTTTACTCATTAGTACTGTTTTCTTTTTTTTTTCTTTCTTTTTTTGCTTCTTTTACTTCTCTTTCTTTGTCTTTTATCTTAATGTACTTTTTTCCTCTCCATTACATCGTCCTTTCCACTCTCCTTGTTTTTCCCTTCCTCTTTTTGATTTCTTCTTCTCATTTTTCCATATGGTTCTTCTTTTATCCCTTTCTTCTTCTTTATCATCTTCTTCTTTTTCTTTTCCCCTTTTCTTCCTCTTCTATTTTTTACTACTATTCTTGTTCATTTTATCCTCCTCTTTTCTATTCTTTTTCCTTGACTTATCTCCCTTGTTCTTATTTTTCTTCTTTGATAATCTACCATTATCTCGTTCATATTGAACAGTAAGCGAACAATATTGTTTTAATCACCCAGATAGTCAATCACTGAACAGGGAACAAAAATTTTCAATGAAAATGCCGCTCTACTATAAATCTTCCCGATTCAATCTAACCTTTCTAAAATGTCCAACCTTTTTTTTTCTCTCACTGGAACGGGGGAGTTTTGCTCTTGAAATTTTTCCCTTTGTATGCGTCATTCTTTTGATCTTACACTTTAACTATTCTAACCACAACTTATTTTCACCCTCGGCTCTTTGTATAAACTTCTTGCCATTCAGAAATTAACTCTTAAACAATCCCAGACATCATTTACTTCTTTTTTTTGTTACATTTTATGGCGGTGTCGGGAAATTAATTGCACTTATTTAACTTTTGTCTTCTTCTTCTTATTTCCTCTTCTACCACTATTATTATTATTATCATTATTATTATTATTTTCATTATTATTATTTTTATTATTATCTATTTTCTTTCTTTGCTTTTCGTGTCTTATTTGTTTGGCATTTCCCCCTTTTTTTTACTGTGATCATTATTTTCTTTTTTTTTTATTTTTCTTTATACCTATTTTCCTAATGCTTTTTTTTAAATATTATTATTCCTTTTTTTTTCTCATTTTTTCTCAACATTTTTAACGCCTGCTTTTTGTTTTTCTTCTTTTCGTCATGTTTTGTCTTCCTCTCATTATTTTTTACTTCTCTTTTTCTTTATTTTATTTTCTTCTTCTATTCACGATCCTTTTAATTCTTTCATATGTGTCTTATTTCATTTAGTCTTTACTATTTTCTTTAAAATAAAATTAAGACATCGTTTTTTCTTTATTTTTCTTTCATTGTTGCTTTGGTTTCTCTTATTTATTTTTTCCTTTCCTTTATTTCTTTTCTATTTTTTCATTTGGCAGTTTTTTTTCCTTTTATAGCCTTAATCTATCTTTTTAAAAATAATTTTATTCGTCGCTTCCTCTTTCTTATTTTTTTTCACATTATTTATCTATTTTAATTTTATAGACGTTTCTATTTATTGATTAATTTACTTTGAATATTAATTTAATTGATTTTTTTTTTGGTTATTTCTAATTTTTTTTCTTCATTTATTTTTTTCTCTTCCTTCAATGCTTGTTCATATCTTTTCCAATGAACCAATTGAAGAATGAAGTTAATAGATTGTCAGGGTTATGAAACCTTATTCTATCATTTGTAAATGCCAGTACTGAAAGGCCTTCGATAGAGTTCCAATTTATCAATATATTCTTTCTTTTGACCAAATTATCTGCCAGTTTATGATTGACTCTAAAAGGA
The DNA here is from genome assembly GCA_034780655.1 of Idiosepius hallami. NCBI lineage: Eukaryota > Metazoa > Mollusca > Cephalopoda > Idiosepiidae > Idiosepius > Idiosepius hallami. The sequence continues at coordinate 4,485 of JAUZSX010305353.1, read as the reverse complement.
TAATAATAATCTTCAGGTATTCAGAGCTTTAAGATTTAATATCTTATCCGAAATAACTATTTGGTTTTAAACATGATATGAAAATATCAAAGATAATGGTTTCTCCTTTTTAATCTTAAAGTCTTACATATTGTGAACGCCAGTTTCCTCCTCTCTTACTTCTTGCAAAATAATTAAAGAACTTCAAGTACCAATACTTTTATTCTATTTTATTTTTGATCAGAATTGTAGCAGTTAGGCTTAACGACACCTCTCCTTTTCGACAGTACAAAGATTTCTCAGTTTCGACAACTACGTAGCTTTACGACAATTCTCTTGATTGGGAGGTTTAAAACCGGCGTTTAGCAGTCAGGAAGATCGCTGCGTGCTCACAGCAGAACCTTAAATACTTCGAGACCACGAACAACGAACCACTCAACACTAACAAAATTTACATAAATAACAATACACACACACGCATCCCCCCCTTTTTTTATAATGGTGACTCCTTCGTATCTTGCGCTGTTATAAAATCAAATCAATGTTCAAAAATGCCGTTATTTTATTTCATCTTTAATTATTTTAATATTTTTATTTTGATATTTATTCATTTACCAATTTAGATAAAAAAGTATATTAAGATACGAATCTTGTTTTCTTTTTTCTTGGTCCTCCCTATTTTCCATTTCACTTTTTTTAAACCTTCTCGAGCAATAACAAAATTAGCAAATGGCCGATAAGAGTCATTTTCTTTGAGAACCCTGATGGGCCGAAATATCGGCTGTATAATCTTTTGTACTAGATCTTTAATGTCGATATACGGCCTTCAGGATCCAAAGGTACAGCTACTTCCAAATGATCTATGATGAGTGCATCATAGCTCTATTTTCATCCCAAGTTTAAGTGATATGTATCCATGTGTGTCCATGTGAAGGAAGGGATCAAGAGATCCTGGATATTTCAGAGTTTAGACTTCTTTCAATATAATCTAAGTTGTGTCTATAGGGAATTAGTAAACATATACGCTGTCTAGTTTCTTTTTTATGAAAAAAAACAAAACAAAAAACAAACACAAGCACTGGGTTTTGAATACATGTATGATAATTCCAAAGATTAATTCTTTACCGATAAGTAAAAATTACTTAAGAAATTTGTGGTTCTGAATCAGAAGCATCTTCCCTCTTCTCCTCCGATTAAAGTGATTTCAACTGGCGACGGTCCCTCGGATATACTTCAAAAGGTGGACAACTGTAACAGATGTATTTGTACTGGCATAAAACGCAACAGTAATAAACAATAACAAGATTTTTATGAACGATTTTTATGAATGTAAATAAAATAAATGTTTAAAATTATTAAACGAGAAATTCAGAACTGTTCAGACACTGGTGATCACAACGAAGGGCCCTAAAGTATATCATATTTACTTGGTCAAGCACATGCCGAAGTTAGGCACAAAGCCAAGGTATATAGCCTATATAGCGATTTTTCGTAAAGAAATTAAAAGCTTTAGATTTAAGTAACACGAAATAACATACACTAAATTGCCTGAACAGTCCTGGATATTACAAGTATTAACTTATTAACTGAACATTAATCTTTAAATTGTTGACACCAATACAGTTTGACTATTCAAAACAAACATCTGCTTGGAACTAAAACTTTGTTATTCACGTAAAGATATCCTGAATATATAAATATTTGTTCACCGACAATCTATTTATAAATAGAATATGTAAAGTAGTCTTGAAATTCCCTTTTGCATTTTTAGATATCTACTCTCTCATCTCGTTTTTATGGGGCAATATCTTCAACAAATTATTTCTCTCTGTAGAATTTTACTCGCAAACTATATTCTTCCCCAAATTATTTCTTAATGAGCATTTTTAATGAAAATAATTTTAAAAAATTTTGGGCAAATGGGTTTTCTGTGAAAATAGTTTTGATTATTTTTCTAGGCTTAAACCAACCTTAAATGAATTTACTAATAATAGAATTCTGTAAAACCAAACAAACAATGTTTTTTTTTAACTCTCCTATCTCTCTTTTCATTCTCTTTTCTCACTGTTTATGTGTTCTCTTTCGTTTGAATATACACAATATTCCTTCTCTCATACACAAGTTCCTGTTTGTTCCATTTGCTCTTTGTCAATGTCATTTACTCTTCTATCTTCTCTTGTTTTTGTGACTCTTCTTTTTACCCTACTTTCCTGCATTTGCCTTATTTCATTCTCTCTTGTAATTTAAGACTTCTCTCTTCTGCTTTCTCTCATTTATACGCCTTATTCTTTTCAGTTTTATTTGATTTTCCATATTCGTTTCTGTTATTCTAAATTCATTCACAACTCAATCTTACTACTTTCCTCTTTCACCCTTATTTCAGCCCTTCTTTTAATATTTTATCTGCTATTGTATGTTTTTCCTTTCTTCTTCCATTTCTTTCTCTTCCTATTCTAATAAGAACAGAAAACTAAGACAGCATCAATTGAAAATTTCAAAAATGTCTTATGTTTTATAAAAGAAACAAAAATATGTACTGAGGCAAATATTTACAAAGAAAAGAGGTGGAAGCGAAAAAAATTTGCATTTCTTAAAAAATTGGTTTAATTTCGATTCGTCAGGTTTTCCTTAGAATCGTCACTGATGAGTGTCATGTCATCTAAAATTGTGGAAAGCATGAAAGAAAGAATTTGACAATCAAAACAGAAATCAAAAAGTATTTAAAAAAAAAATAGAAATGCTAGATTGATTGCAGAATAGCAGAACAATGACTTGGTGAATGGTAAACAATTCCGGTGAAAATGTTTCAAAACAACAGATTTTGAAGAATTTTGAAAGGGTAATTTTTACTAGGAAAAAAAGAAATAAGAAAAATAGTTTGAATTTTAGAAATAATCTTCATGTGTGATATTATTTAGATTGTATGTACTTACGTTCTCATTTTTATATAAAAAAAACAACATTATTTCTCGAATTGTCGGAAATTTTATTAATTCTCTGCATCATTTAAATTTTCCAGGCTTAGGATACATGAGTGGACACATGAGTCGGCACTTTTCGAATATATTTATGATTCAAGTTGCACTAAATATTAAAAATATGAATGGAAAGTTATCAAATTTATGTGATAATTATGAAGAATGATAAAAATTATTATACTATTAAAAATAATTTAAAAAATCATGTAAAAATCATTTGTTTAAAATATATTTCTAGTAACAATTTTTTAAAGTAAAAAGAAGAGGTTTTAAGTAAATTATAAAATCCTAAACTCCTAAGTAATAATACGATGATTTGATAACTCAGGTAGACTTTGATAACTCAGGGAGGTAGACTTATTACCTTTCGTAAAAAACTTACGGCATATTGTATGTATAGGTTAGAATTTTAAGCTTCTTTAATTAATTGTTATTTTTTTAATATTTTTCTAATTACCTATTTTTATTTAGGACAAAAAGTTTCGGGTGGAACATTTTTAAAGAACATTTTCAAAGTATATATCATAAAACTATCTTAAAGATAATTGTACTTGCTGTATGAGGAAATGTAAGAGGATAGTGTGTTTTTGTTTGAGTTGCATTCTCAATTTTACTGCACTTCTCCAAAGTACTATTTAATACGAAATGTCATATTAAGTCTTTTGAAATGTAAATGTTTTAATGAAATTTTACAAGATTTTTGTTAAGATATTTTAAAACGTCAATTTTATTTTTTCTGTCTCATTATTTTTAAGATTAATTTTTTTATTCGTCATTTCTTTCTTTTTTCTTTGTTTAATATAGGTAAACTTTCAGAATATTCCTATTCGAATTCTCAAGGTTCGACTAATGGTAATGGCGGAACTGGAAATGGGTTAGCAAATGGACATGTAAATTCTGTTGGCAATGGAGTCCCTCAAAGCGGAAGCCCCGGAATCAGCTGTGGTAATGGAAACGTCACCAATCTTGGAAACGGTGGTTTAGGTCCAGGAGGTGGTAATGGCACCGGACGAACCAATTTTACTAACAAACAATTAACAGAACTGGAAAAAGAATTCCATTTCAATAAATACTTGACTCGAGCCCGACGTATCGAGATCGCGGCTGCTCTTGGACTAAACGAGACCCAGGTAAAAATTTGGTTCCAAAACCGACGTATGAAACAAAAGAAACGACTGAAAGAGGCACAAGGCACGCCGGGTATTGGCAGTGCCGGGAATCTTGAAAACTGTGCCTTGGTGTCGGACAGGCTTAGCGTTCCAACAATGGCCTTGTGCAATGAAAGTCGATAGTGTTGCGAAAAAAATTAAATAAAGTGCTTACAAAGTAAAACAGAGACAAATACAGCCTAATTTGTATAAAGACACTAATTGATTGCTTAAAAAACCAAAAGATTCCGAAACAACAAAACTTTCAAAAGGGATTAATATTAAACGAGAATGTGACTTGTTATTATATAAACGAGATTTTAAATGTGGTTACGAGGTCCGAATTATGGGAGATTAACAATTTAGGTGTTTCTGTGTAT
>JAUZSX010305342.1:0-12697 GCA_034780655.1 Idiosepius hallami | reverse complement strand
TAGAGCGTTAAGCGTTGATACGGAGTCAACTGCCTGTGGGGTCATCAGACCAAAAGTTGATTGGTCTGATGACCATATATAAATATAAATAAAGTTTCTTTTTTTTTTCCTTCAAAAATACTTATCTGGCACTCCCAAAGCTACTTGAAAGTCATCATTCAGATTTTAGTATTGAAGCTGATTTTTTAGTATTAAAAACTTACTGAATTCAAATTAGGGAATGTTAAAAAAATGTGAATTTGTTTTACACCTAAGTCTCCATATTCAATGAAAATTCAGGTCTTTAAACTAACTTTCCTTGTGTATTGGGATCCTAAATGGGATTTTATGCCACGGGTGGGGGGGTCAAATGAATAAAAGAAATGGTAAAAACAATGATAAAAAAATCTAATAAAAATAAACCAAAATTAATCAAAAATCAAGTTTCTTTTATATTCCTAGAGTTGAATATAGTTAAGTGGTATTAAGGGATTTAGTTACTACTTGAGGTTATTAATTTCCTATTTTTAGCCTTGATAAAATAGAGAAATTAAATGTTATAAGTTTTGTTTTAATATAAATCATTCTCTTAGTTGTCAAATATAATTCAAATGAATAATTAATAAAAAGAAAACATTATTATGCAATGAAAAAAAAAGAATAATACAGAGAGAGAGAGAGAGAGAAAGAGAAAGAGAGAGAGAAAGAGAGAGAGAGAGAGAAACTTCTAGAACAATGCAATCATTTAATTGTCATCCTGGGGGATGTGATTACCATTAGTTCTAAATGAAATTAATGTTTTCTTCTAAACATAAAGGGAAAAAAAAGAAAATAACAATTTAATAAAATCTTTTAAAACAGTTTTTAATTAACTGAAAAAGTTGATTCTCATGCATTATGAGCAACTAATTCCTAACATTTCGCATGCATATATATAAATCTGAATTTACATGCATTTCAATATCCCCCCTCTCTCTCTCTCTCTCACACACACACACATTATACACACAAAAAAAACAACAAATCTTACTATTTAAACAAGTTCAGACAATTATACTTTCATAAATCTGAATATCTATAAAAGTAAGAATGTGTGTGTATATGGATCAGTCTACCAAGCTACTATCTGGAGAAGACTTGTTAATCAGTTTTGAGATGGAAATTATCTGATATAAGACCAATGTGGTCTCTATCAAACTACTCTACAAAAGTGGGGTTTTAAGACTTAACATTCGATTTATAGGGTATTCAGATATAAGGAACATTTTCTAATTGGTTTTGAGCCACAAAAATAGCTGTTAAAGGGTCAAAATTTTGGATTTCAAGTATGGTATTGTTTTTACTATATAATAGGGTTCCTTAACTACTATAGTAGCAAGTCTCCAACACTTGAGCAAAGCCAGGCAATAGAATTGAACAACAAACTTTATGTTTGTATTAGATAGTATAATAAAGATCTCATATTACAGAAATATTTCTTTCATATACTTATCTTAGAAAAGAAAAAAATTGCAAAAGTTCAACTAAACAAAAATATGAGAAACTTTAAAATGACACTTTGACAGCCATTGTATTATAATAATTTCTAAGGCATTTGGTACAAAAGTCACGATAGCTTAAAGAGAAAAGGTTTTTCTTAATGTCAAATGTTAAATCTGTTTATTCCTAATCTTAAAAGAAAAAAAAAAGAACTTTGATATTCCAATTGATTATTCATAGATTAAAAAGTTAACCCCACAAAACTGTCTTGACTTAAAGAGCAAATATGGTCAACCTATGACCCTCAAGCTGTGCGCAACAACTTGTAACATCTTATATGGTTTTCATTATTTCATGATGTAAACATAAAACAGATTTAGACAAGGACACAAAACATTTTATGAAAATAAATACAATCAGTGGAATGTTAAGGCATTCATTTTAAAAAGTTCTTTTAAAAATAATTTGTCTGAATTATAACAAAATTGTCTATTGCCTATAACACTAAGCAATGGTAATAGGGATGGCTACATAATGCAAGAAATTAATAGCTTCAGCAATACTCTTCACACAAAGAATAGAAGAATTAATAATGAGAATACTCAAAATCCAACAGCATTATAAAAGGTTTATCTGAAAAGATTAAAAACATATGTTGTTGATACAGTATCAAGACAATATGTGAAAGTGACTGAACTTTCTAAAAGCATTTCTTTCGATTCATTGGTTCTCTTGTATGACTAAAAATTGTGTCTTTAACATTCCAAGTAGTTTTTGCATAGAACACAAAGGTGATCTGTGAAGCTTAGGTTTAGAGAAACATAGAAAAATAGGACCACAGATGTATGGGGATGCTTTAAAGGTCATAGAGTTAAGCATGTATGAATTGAAAAGGATAACTATTTGCCTTGTTGAATGATGTCAAGATTAGAGAAAAAGCAGTGTATTCATTAGGCTACTTCTTGGATTATATAAAGAATAGCAAAGGGGCCCTTAAAGATCCATTTTATTGTTTTTGGCAGCATTATTTTGAAAGGTCAAACTTGATAGATAACAATGCAATAAATTTTGCCTATGTTAAGGACTACTATCCTGCCAAAATTCATCAAGATTCGTTGAGAGGATGGAATGGAGGAGAGTGATCTTAACATTCACAAAGACTTTGCCCAGGATTTTACATATTTTATCTACTTCTATAAATATCATGAAATAGATTCTGCCATTAAGAAAAAAAAAAGTTTTTTTTATATTTGTAAATCATAAGAAATCCAGAGATTTTTAACTAAATGGTATTGTTTAAATTTCTGAAATTGTATTTCTATTAATTAAATTCAAAAATATTTGAATTTCTGTATGTTATTTTATCTAAAATTTAAATATTTCAAATAAATTAAAAATGAAGGAATATTTTACTTTAGATTTAGGCTTTTGTCTTTCTAATAAATCAAAGAATATTCAGAAATAACAGATTTTAATAAATTTTAAATCCTTGTAAAATAGAAGCTAAAAACTATAACAGCAAAAATCAAATAATTTTACATTAAGTTTTTCTTACTTAACAACTAAAAATCTATCACTGAATTCATTTCAATGCATATTAAAAAAAATGGAAAAATCTGTTTTCTTTTTTAAATATTTTGTATATTATCCATTTATTAAAAACTTTATGCGTGTATATATTTATATATTAAGTGGGAGGAAGCGGCAAGTTTAACTATCAATATCCAATTAATCTTCATAATTTGTCATCATGAAATAAGCATTAGTTAGAATATACTAACTAATTACATATATATTTTGAAACATGTACACAGAGTGAAGCAAAAGTCTGAACTATGTAATGTGTCTTACCTTGATAGATATTCACTTTTGGTCACTTCAGTTTAGGTTTTGATTTGTACACTTGTGGGAAGAAATGGCATAGAATTTTTTTTTCCCCCATTAAGTTTCAATATTTAATGAATAAAGATTATGAAGGCATAACCAATTTCTAATCTTTGGAAAAAGAAGTTGTCACAAAGTTTCTTAGAGAAAAATCTAAACCCTCCAGGATTTGCTTAGCCTTTTTTATTGTTTTAATCTAGATTTAAATTGAGTCAACATTTTTCACTGAAACTGATTATTAAAATTTTCATTCTTAAACAATGAATCTTAAATTGAAAGCCAAAGTTTAACCATGTCTAGAGGGATAAAAATTTGGAACTGTCATATCCATGTTTTATCATATTGAATACTATTAACTTAATAAAATTTGTTTCATAGTTATGTAACAAAATATGTTAAAATTAAAAAAAAAATGAATATAAACTAACCAGGAATAAAACGGTTGCTAATATATCTAAATCCCCACTTAAGGTAAATGCCTTAAGTGAGATAATTAACTAAATACCCTAAATGATATAGATAAATAAGATTAAAAATCAAACAATGTCACAAGGTGGATTTAAATCAAGTGAAATCTCTTTAAGCTTTAATCCAAAAATAACAAACATTTCCTTTGATAAACAAAAAATAAGACAAAGAGAGAAAAAACTAATTAAGATTTTATAAGCTTATTCATCCAGTTTCTTAAAGCCGAAAATTATAAAATATTGAAGGAATTTTACCATAAAGTTTTTACAATTATAATTCAATTGTTTCAGAAAGTTGATATTCGTCTGTTTGGTAACATTAAAAATTTGTGAAAGTTCTTATATGCTTTTGATTAATAAATATTAGAATTTTTAACTCTTGTTTCCATATTTTTAAAGTTAACAAAAAACTCCAGATAGCAGAAAAAATTCAAGATAGCAGAAAAGTGAAGAAAATTATGTCTATTTGAAAAAAGAAATTCAATTATTAGCAATTTAGGTACTTTTATGAAAGAAAAAAATGACATTGTAAAATTTAAACTTTAATATGGAACATAAACTTATTTAGACATAGAATTTAATAAAATACAATCAGATTTGTTCCAAAAACTATTTATCTAAAAAAATACAACAAAATTATGTCACAAGAATATAAAGAAATATCCACTGTTAAGACATGGTGATATTTAAAAAAAATATACAAAGCTAAAACTTTAATTAAATTTTTTTTCTTTTGAAATAAAGCTGAAATATTGCAGCAATGTTGGAGCATTGGTAAAAGCTTCGGATCTGGAATCGTAGTACGCGAGTTCAAATCCCAGTCAAAACCATTGCATTCAGCTTAAAAATGGCCTTGTGTCAAACTTGGTTGGTACTGCTCAACATAAAATAAAAATAAAAATCCCTACTTTTTGTTAAAAAAGAATTAAAACATCAAGATAAGATTCTTGCTTTTACTTCTGATAAGTTTATTAGATTTGAGTTAAACTTAGAAACTTTTTTCTTATCAGAGTAAATAACATCCTCTAAAGTTAGGAAATGATAATGGTTCTTATCTTTTTGACATCCAATAGTTGTTAATTAAGAAAGCAAACATGGTTTAGAAGAAAAAATCTTAAATATTTGATCAAACAGCAAGGTCAAAAGAGAGAAAGTGTAATGGTCAAGAGAAATCAGTTTTATTTGTAGGAATCATTTCATTGGTTACAATCAATAAAACAAAGCATGGCTAATGCAGGGTTTTTTTTTACGTTATAGAGATCTAATTTTACACTTTATATTTTTAAATATAAAAAGCCGTTGTGTCCTGATGAAGGAAAAATCTGAAAAGTGTTGGCACTGAATATATTCTTGTTTTTTCTTATTAATTTTTCTATCACACACACACACACACACACACATAAATAGATCAAACCCCAACCCCTCAGATTGTCTTCATAATTTAATCTTAAAGATCCAATGTTTTTTAACCACTGAGAAATCTTTTATCATAAACTAAAAAATCTTAAATTAATGAAATTCATGAGTTGACAAGTTTAAATCTTTTTAATTTATTTCTCTTATAATAACGCCCAACCAACATATATTTGTTTATTTTTTTATTTGTATGTATTGAGTCACACCACACACAGAAGACATTCGATTTATTTTTTTTATTTCCTTTTTAGGCCATTCAAATGTTATTATTTGTATTTATCATCTCCATTTCATTCTTTAAAACAAATTATCTGTGTTTTTAACATTTTTATGTGGTCATTTTTGACAGCATGGGCATGCAAGTTAACACACACATGCATACATACTCACATATATACATAAAATAAAACCTATTGCCTTTGCTTTATCTGTTGAACAAGAGCTTTCATCAGATCTGATAGAGAAATTTAGGAATTGTAAGCAAGACTAGATAGAATTGGGTAGGAGAGGACATGCAGGGAAATGGCTGATTGGTGGGGTTGGTGGACTGACTGACACAATTCTGGCTTGAACTTTTCATTATTTCACAAAAATTGTTTTTGTTTATGTTGTGATTACTTCTGGTTCCTGCTGCTGAGATTGGTGTTGGTTGGTCAGTGCACATTGGTGCACTGAATGCACTCTTGTGAATAAAGCAGCTGCGGCATTGCAGCAACAGATGACAAATTTTTAAAAAATTGACAACTTTTACTTAAAATGTTGCTAGCCAAGTTAAAGTTGCAAGTTAAAAAGGTAGTTTATATTCTTTCAGCCCAAACTTATTGTCTGTTTTTTAGAATATGCATTACAAACAGAAAACAACCCTCAGTACATGAACACTACACAAAGCAAAGAAAACATCTTATTTTTTAATTCATCTTTAACCTGATATAACTTTGCTAAGAAAAATTAACTTTAAAGAAATTTTTAAAAAAATATAAAAAGTGATATAAAACTAGAAGCATTCCATTTGCCCTGTTTAGCCAGGGTTAGGGGAGCTTGCTACTAAGGTAATTAAGGAAGCTTAAGATAAAAAGTAACATCACTGTTTGTAAAGTGATAATTGCTCTTCTAAATGACAATTTAAATGGTAATTCTTGAAATGTACGTTGGTTGCAACTGTGCTCTATGCAAATTTTGGAGGTCTGAATGCATCAATGCAAGCTTTTGTGTTCATATTAATCTGTGTTTCCCAGATAAAGACCAATTTTAAAGTCTTCCCAGATCTGAATACCCCTTATATCGAATTTCAAGTCTATAGAGCTAAAATTACCAGAGAATGTTGTTCGAAAACAACACACATTCTCATTTTTATAAAGCATAATAGAAAAAAAGCATCCAGTCAGGCCAGTCCATTCCAGAGAGGCAATAACACCAAGCATTAAGAAAAGTAAATTAACACAATCCATTAATTTCTATTAACCATCTTAAGTAAAAAAAAATAATTTTGTGTGGTTGGTGTGTGTGCGCTTCTACACTGCCTATTATGAATTTAAAAGTAAAAAAAATGTAAATTAAATACAAAATTGGAAAAATTTTCCATATTTTTTAAGAGATTTTTTGATTTTTTTTTTCTAATCCTTCTTTTTTTTTAAAAAAAACTAAATTTCCAATGTTAATATTTTTACAGGTTACAAATTATTTTTATAGATTCAAAAAGAGTAGGTAATACAACATTCATTTTTTTTTTCATTGATTCGATTTCCGATAATTACTACTTTTAAAGAATCTTAAGAATTAAGTGATGTTAAATAACTTTTCATAAATCAAGTCAATATATTATGATGTTTTATTTTGTTTTCTTGTTTTGTATTTACGTATTTTAACAGACTGAATGCTGCTGAAAAAAATTATGGTCTCTCGTTTTATTTTTTAAACCTAACTAAAAGGGTCATCCACCCACACCTCATCATCATCACCTGTCTCATCCTCTCCTCGACACCTTATTAGTCACTCAGTGGAGAATTTGATACCGTAAAATCTCTGGAAACTTAGGACAAAGTTATTTTCAGTTAGAAAAAAAAAAACTTAAAAATCCATGCTAAATTTTACGTGCGAATAATACAACTATTTATTTTTTTATCTTCGTCGTTAAATTAAAAAATAAATAAAATAAAAAAGTCATTAACGGTTAATAATTAAAAGGTTAATAAAAGTTTGTTTATTTTTCAATAATTATTTGGAACCTCATTTCCAAAAAATCATGACAAAAAAACTAGTAAACAAAAAAAAATGTTATACGTAGGTTAAGATTATTATTGGTGATTATTATTGGTTAAATTTTAAACTAAATTATTTTAGAAATAATCAAAACTCAGTCAGCAGCCAAAAGAGAAAACGAAGTACCCTTTTTTTTTTTGCTTTGATTAAAAAATATTTTTTTGAAATCGGATTTTTATGGATTATCGAAAAAGACGCGAATGTTTTGATTTATAAAAGATTAAACAAACATGCGTTTTGAATATTTTAAATAAGTTTTGTCGTTGTTGGTAAAATGACACAAACATTTTTTATAGATGTTTTTTTTTAGATTATTAAGAGGTGATAAACTTTTAACAAATATATGACATCCTAAAAAACACATTTTGAAGCAGAATTGGGGGAGAATCAAAACGTACTTTCGAACCCACAAGCGACCCCGTTGTTTCACTTACGTAAATAAATAACTTAGCTATTCTATTTGGTGTTAAAAGTTTACAATATTATAAAATATATTGGGTATTATTTATCAACAAAACCATTTAATAAAAAAAAAAATTAAAACGGAACGAAAATCAAGTTTTGGTACCATTTTTTAAACAACCCAAAAATGAGAAATTTGTTGACAATATTTACCATTTTATAATCAGATTATTGACATAAAAAGAAATTACTGTGAAAGTAACTGAAAACTTACCAAAAAGGTATTTTTTCAGTCTTTCGGTAAGGACATAATTCGTCCCTTTTAGTCGCTCGTGGGTTCGAAAGTACCTTCCAAAACCCCGCACCCACCACCACGTCTGTTCGTTTTCATCTTTTAGTTTAAAAACTTTTTCCTCTTAAACTTGAGAAGTAGGAAGTGGCTAAAACAATTGATGATTCAAGTTTATTAAAAAGATTTAAAATAATTAGACAAAATTCATTAATTAAATTCAATAGGAAAAATCGACAATTTAAATTTAAGCGTATTTTTAAAAAAATCAAAACACTGGGCACAATTAATTCACAAAAATGTTGGAAAAAAATTAAAGTGATATTTTTAAAAAATTACTATTTTAAATAAATTTTACTAAATTTGACGGTAAGTTTATTTCTTTTAATTTTTATTTAAAAAACAAATGTTATTCAAATCAACACAATTTTAGTCATTTTTTTTTCTGGGATTATTTTTAGTTTTTTTTTTTTAATTATTCTTAAGTTTTTGTGAAGTTGGTCGAAAATGACTTTGTGTGCTTTGGATTTTTCATAGGACATAAATAAAAATCAGTATTTTAGAAATAATATTTCCTTGAAATAAATAATATTTCCAGTAATTTTACAATAAAAACTTTTAATTAAAAAAACTGTAAAGTTTATAGATCAAATGTATTTTATAACAAATCAACTTTTAAAAAACAAGCTGTATCCTGTCTATCCTGTTAAAGAAATAAAAAGAGGTGATAAGTCATCAAATAAAGTTTTACAAGTTTGAATTTTAAAATGTTTTCATTCAAAAGTACACGTCGTATGTCGTTTAATTTAATTTTAGCTTCATTGAAGAAATCAATTTTTAAAAATATTAATTTCAAAATAAACCATAGTTTTTTATTTTTATTTTTGAGATGAGGCATCGTAATTTTAGGTATTAACTTTATTATTCAGACTTTTGTCCTCATCTTAGTAGGTATTTTTTGTGTAATATTAGTGTAATAACATCAAAAAATACCTACTAAGATGAGAACAAAAGTCCGAATAATAAAGTTAATACCTAAAACTCAAAATAAACACTAGAAAATAAAAATCAAATTTGTGTTTTAATTTTTTTTTAAATTTTTAGATCCAAAATCAAGTAACCTAAAATTTATCCGAGAAAAATAAAAAGCGATTGAATGGTGAATAAAAAAAAGATTTAATGATTTTTTTTATGTTTTTTATTATTTATTAAATATTTTTTTAGTAAAGAGATTAAAAATGAGAAATAAAAAAAAGTTTTTAAGGAGTTTTTATTGTTTTGTTCGTTGTGTAATTGAACATTTTGTCACTAAACTTACCTGAGAAAAAGTGGAAATATCCCAAAATGTTATTCTTTTATTTGAAGATCAGGAATTATTCTTTTATTTCCAAAGAAATGTTGTTTTTATTCTTTTATTTCCAAAGAAATGTTGTTTTTTTTTCCAAATCTAAAAAACCTTTTCTTTTTCTTTTAAATCCAAATAAGACACACAAAAACACGACCCGAAAAAAAAGTTTCTAACTTGGTCAGTAATAACTTTGTAAAGTTTCAAGTCAGTTTTTTTTTTGTTTTGCCCAAACAAATTATTATACAATTTAGATGATGATGAAGTCAAACAAAATCAAAGCAGAACAATAGAAAAAAAATGCTTTATAAAAAGATAAAAAAGCAAAGAGAAGGATGTTAGTTGGTAACTTTTTTTTTCAATCAATATGGCGAATGGATTGGAGAAAGTTGACAAGGCAAACGATCGGAGGGGGAGGGATATATGAGCAGAGAGAGGGGGAAAAAAGGAAAAGACGGACAAAGGGAGGGGGAGAGAGAAGAGGGAGAGACAGGGAGATAAAGAGAGGGTGGGGAAAAAAGGAAGTCACGGACAAACGGAGGGGAAGAGAGAAGAGGGAGAGACAGGGACACAAAGACTAGGAGATAGAGAGAGTAAGGGAAAAAAGGAAGAGACGTTTAAGCGGAGGGAGAAAGAGAAGAGGGAGAGACAGGGAGATAAAGACAGGGTGGGGGAAAAAGGAAGTGACAGACAAACGGAGGGAAAGAGAGAAGAGGGAGAGACAGGGACACAAAGACTAGGAGATAGAGAGAGTGAGGGAAAAAAGGAAGAGACGTTTAACCGGAGGGAGAAAGAGAAGAGGGAGAGACAGGGAGATAAAGAGAGGGTAGGGGGAAAAGGAAGTGACGGACAAACGCAGGGGAAGAGAGAAGAGGGAGAGACAGGGACACAAAGACAAGGAGATAAAGACAGGGAGGGAGAAAGGGAAGAGAAAGGGAGGGGGAGAGACAATAGGGAGAGACAGAGACACAAAGATAATGAGATATAGAGAGGGAGGGGAAAAAAGGAAGAGAGGAACAAACGGACGGGGAGAGAGAAGAGAAAGAGACAGGGACACAAAGACAAGGAAACAGACGGGGAGGGGAAAAAAGGAAGAGACGGACAAACGGAGAGGGGAGAAGAGGGAGAGAGAGGGACACAAAGACAAGGAGAAAGAAGGACATAAAGCGAGGCGACGGAATGAGACATTTAGCCTCGTTTTCGTCCTGTTTCGCCTTCAAACTGCTGAGCAATAAAACTAAAAAAATTTTTTAAACAATCATTTTTCTCAATTTTTTGTCCATAGAAAAACATACCATTCATTTTCATGCATAGAAATCAACTATTTCTAACTGAAATCTCTATATTATATTGTTTTTTACTGTTAAATTTCAATAAAAAATGTTAAAGTTTAAAAGAAAACTGTTTTAACTGCTGCTACTGGTGGTGCTGCTGCTGGTTATCCAATTCTTTCTTTTCTTTATCATTGAATAATGGCAAGGCACATGATGGCATTATTCTTGAACGTTCTGTCCGTCTGTCACATTTTAATATATTTTTTTTAGAATTTTACGCAAATTAAAATTTATGATTTAATCTCTGTTGTCAATTAATGTGTTCCTTGTTGACCTTAATGTATTTAAATCTAATTTACAATATACATTCTAAAGATGTTTTAAACCTTTGGATCCTAAAAAGCCGATATATCGGCCTTGACAACATAAGGAAAAAAAAAACAAGTCACACAAATATTTTAGCTTTAATATGTTTCACAAATATGATGATTCTGAGTGACTACTTGGTAATTTTGATAAGTTGGGTTTCAAAGGGTTAAATAATTGTGGGTAGTGATTATTATTTTTAAATCAAAAGAACCCCCTCACCATCACTTTTTGTTCTGTTTTTTATTTACTCTGAAAATCCAATGAACATTTTATTATTTGCAGATGAGCTTTGATAAAATAATTCTATGACAATTTTGAACATTTACCTTGATAGACTTAAACCTTTGGCCTCTTTAACAAAATTACAAACTAGTCAATCAGACCCATTCTATTAACCATTTTAGGACCAAAATATCAGTGTACCTTCTTTTGCCTTTGGTCGCCATGGCCACTATCAGGAGCCAAAAGAATAACAAGTTAAACTAAAATCAAACATTAATTCTATTTCTACTCTCATACAAATTCTCAAAACAGTTGTAGCAGACACGTCTTTTACGACAGGGAGTAGAACAGAGTCAAAGAGCTCCAATGTAATGGTTTTGACTAGGATTTGAATTCGCATAATATGATTTCAGCTTTTACCACTTCTGAAAGTAAATGTAATAGTTTTGATCGGGATTTGAACTCATATAATACGATTCAAGAGTCAAAGCTTTTACCCCTTCTGAAAGTAAATTTAATGGTTTTGAACTCATATAATACGATTCCAGAGTCCAAGCTTTTACCACTTCTGAAAGTAAATTTAATGGTTTTGACTGAGATTTGAACTTGTATTATATGATTCCAGATTCCAAGCTTTTACCAATACTCCACTCTTGCTGCCCAAATTTTAATTGCTGCAAACACTCTCAAGACAAAGTAACTTGTTCACCAAAAGCAATGATGTTCGCTTCTACTTTGTATTTTGTGGATCTGTTCATTAATTAACTGTTTCGTAACGACAGCACATGTCAGTCGATTGTTTTGACATGTTAAGCAATCTCTAAACCCTTTACTGACATGTTCAGCTTGACGTCAACTATCAGACAGCATTTGTCAATTAACTGCAACAAAATTGCCAATCACCTGACTGCCAGCATTTCACCCTGGTTTTCTCTATCAGGGTGTTAATCAGCTAATGATACACACCTACCAAGTCAGTTGACCCATCCAATGCCTTGGCCTGCCACTAAAATAGAAAATTAATGCTTTTGAGTTTAGTTCTAATGTCTGCCACGTTTATTTGTTACGCCTCATTTCTTTGACCAGCTTACTCACTGACACCACACCAACTGCATGTCTCTTCCCAGGGCCCCTGCAGACCTTGCAATTGCATGAGGGGCCACAAGCTCCTAGGGGCTGCAAGGATCCTTGGTTTCACAGATCTTTTGTAATGCAAAAAATTACCAAAATAATTGTTCATTTCCAGTTAATCTTAATAGTTATTAGTATTATTATCAAACATATGATTAAATTTACATTTATCAATCCATCT